>CAUJNA010000191.1:676321-688438 GCA_963377175.1 Effrenium voratum | reverse complement strand
CGCCCGCGCACGCGCACGCGCACGCGCACGCGCACACGCACACGCACACGCACACGCACACGCACACGCACACGCACACGCACACGCACACGCACACGCACACGCACACGCACACGCACACGCACACGCACACGCAAACGCACACGCACACGCACACGCAAACGCACGCAAACGCAAACGCACGCAAACGCACGCACGCAAACGCACGCACGCAAACGCACGCACCGACCCGCACCCACTCGCACCGCACCCGCGCCCGCTGCCCGCGCGGCACCTGCACCTGCACCGCGCCGCACCCGCGCCCGCGCCCGCGCCGCGCCCCGCACACCCACCCACACACGACACGCACGACGCGCGCGCGCGCCCCCACCACCCGCACCGCACCACACCTGGCCCGCGCTCACGCGCACGCACCGAACCGCCACCCGCACCCGCCCCGCACCCGCACCCGCACCCGCCGCACCCGCGCCCGCGCCGCCGCGCCGGCCCGCGCCCGCGGCCGCGCCGCGCCCGGCCCGCGCCGCCGCCCGCCACCCGCGCCCGCGCCCGCGCACGCACGCGCACACGCGCACGCACACGCGCACGCGCACGCAGACGCACACACGCACGCACGCACGCACACCCACGCACACAAGCGCGCACGCATGCACGTACGCACGTATAGGTTCCAACAGCGGAGTATCTTGAGATAGTTGGGTCACGCCGCTGGGAATTTTTCCCAACATTCCTACTTTTCAGGCTCACTTGCTGGATTGCCCTTTTTGGGTTTCGCTGCCTTTTCTGAGCCGAATCCAGCGGAGGCATTGGTTCCGTGCGGCGGCAGCCCAGGGCTATTTGGAGGCCAAGGCCCGCGTGCGTGCGCCAGGCGCGGGGAAGCTTACCGTGCCATTTGTGTCCTGCGAACGTAGGTGGGCGGGTGGTTTTTGAGGGTACTTCCGCTTGCTGGGAAACAACAGGAATGCCGTGCCACCAGTCCCTTTTTTTGACATAGCCAGGGGCTAGAAAAATACGTTTCAGTTCGCCGCAAGGCAAGCAAGGCAAGCAAATCGGGGATGGATATTGGAGGATTTGTTCCAAAGCCACTATTTGGCAACCAGTGACATGCATTTCTTTTCAGATGCATATATGCAGGGAGTGTCAATGACTTATAGATCACCTCTGTTCAGTAAAAAACATGATTTTAGAATCAGTACAATTTGTTTCGGCTCTAGTTCCAAACAACCAGGCCCAGGTTCCCATATCAAAATGCCTTACAGGATTTTCAGTTGTTTCCAGAAAGAGGCTTGGTTTGCTGGCGATGCGCTAGGCTTGCTGCCGCCTGCCAGCTAAGTCGTTCCACGGCCGTGAAATCAGCGACAGTCCGGACCCGGCTGCCACGTGGATCAGAGAGTTGTGCTGGTTCCCGGGTGCTCAGACTTGGCGAGGATGGTCGGTCGGTTTCATGAAAGCCACGACGCGGTTTGAGAACTGCTAAGTTTTCCAAACCCCTCGGGCCCCTCCGGTGTAATTAGGAATCAGTTCGTTACTCGTAGCAAGGTGTGACCAACCCGCTTTGGAGTTTGAGCGCACCCATGGGGCAGATTGTGCAGTTGCACAGGTGTAGCTCAGTTCGCGGTAGGCAAACTGACAGCTCCCAGCAACGGGTCGGAGAGAAGTCCTGGGTTGCCCAAAGTTGAGAGTAATGAGAGTTTTGGACGAATCCAGATTTGGGGAGAATGTGCTCCAAGTTCCCACGCTTACATATTATATGTATACAATATACATATATATATATATACATATATATATATGTCTATATTATTCAAAATGAATAAAAGCAGTTTGGTGAGCGGAGTGACTAAAACAGAATAGCTCGACGGCACCGGACTCACTCTGACAGATTGGCTGGTCGAGGCTGACGGCTTGGATCAAAAGCTGCGACTTTGGGGAACTGCTGGTTTTCTGTGGCCCCCGCGCGGTTTTTGTGTGGGTTCAAGGAGCTCATTGTAGAAAATGATTTGCTTTGCAGTGCCGTTTTGAGTGATACCGACGCAATTCGCTGTGAAGTGATGTATGAGACATGGGATTGCCAACCTTGAAATCACAGAAAGGGTGATACATACAACCTATGATTCACTGCTGTACTCATGTTGAAGCCAGCATATGCCGTCGATGCTCCCGTTGGGGTCCGGGGTGGGCAAGCTGGGTGTTTGAACGCAGCTCGGAGCATCCTTGCAAACACCTTTTAGACATACAACTCTGAACGGACTATCAAATGCAAGACGTTGCACGACGTTGCATGTGCTTATTGCGCGACAATATTGTATTCACATAATATTGGTGTAAACGCACGTGATATCATGTTGTTTGCAAAGTCAACGACAATCAGCCAAGCATTCGCGTCAAGCACCCCCATTCCTGCACGTGCCCTACTTCAGAACGCCCAAATGCAGTTGCGTCGAAAAACGACGGTCCAAGTAGCTGTCAGTCTAACAACGAACATGTGAGCTTCTTTGACCGACGCCCAGGAATGTCAATTGATTTCCCTTTGGCTTCAGCAATAAGAACCAGCTTGGGAGTCCTCTTTCTAGTTTTGGATATCCTCAGCGGCGCTTGCCTGCCCTCCCAAGGAGCAGATCTGGGAGCTTCGCTAGATTGGTCATGAAACAACCACCCGATTTTACCCATCAAGAAGGTGATGGTAGGGCCGGGATCTTTTAAGCGGTTCTACTTTCCTACGGGGTCGTCTTGGAGGGCAAGCCCTTCCCTGGAATGGCCGGCCTCTCGCTTTCCCACTTTCTCGCTGGCTCAGGTGCCAAGCAAGAACGGCACCGTGCAGGCAGGAAGCCGCTTGGGGTTACTGAGTACTCCAAACAAACATGGGCCTGAGGGGTGTCCTTTACCCAAATCCAGATCCCCCTATGACTGGTTCCTCGGTCGATTGGTTGTTGCTTGCGTCGGTTGATGAGGTTGTGACCCTGCGGCGGGTTGATGGTTGTTCGGGTGCTGTTTTATAGTCGACAGCAAGCATCAGGGTTCCCGACTCCGCCCCAGCTTGTTGAGCATGACGTTGTTCTACAGCAATGGGCTGCTGGCTGGAAATATGAAAACACCAACCAACACTGGACATGGAACCCAGCTGGAGATGTTTGAAAAACGGTGTGCAGACTGGCACTTACGTATGCACATTCGCTTACATAAAAAGACCCGTGCATGTTTGTGTGAACAATGAACTTGTTGATTTGCCGCAATGCATCTCGTTAAATATGCACCCTTTTTCCTTCGCTTGTCCTAGAGGAAAGCGCGAGGGACAGCTTCTTTTGTTTTAATTTGATGTTGCCAGGCATTTACGGTCCAAATGACCCAGACTTGAAGCCAGTTGTTTGCACCTTCCTGCTGGCTAAAGTGACCCAATCTGGTTTCTAGCTTGTCGAGGTGGCAGGACCAGCATGGCCTTCAGAGACTACAGCAACCAAAACAACTGCTAAAACACGCTTACGTGTGATGAAGGTATTCCTTAGCTCAGGTTGGTGAAATGGGTTGTCTCAAAATAGGAAATCTGCCAGCAACACTTCCTCTCGTGTGTTCCTTTCGTTTGGTTTCCCGATTGAAAAATGGCAATTATCTCGTCAACACCTCAATCTTTGGGAGCCCTTCGGGGGTTGTTCTTTTTCGTAGACCCAACATTAGTTTTTCTTATTTTTTCTTTTGCGGGACACCAAAGAAAGGCAACCAAGAGCAAAAGGGACACCACCCTCCACCGACTCGGAATCTGGGGGAGGCCTAGCAGACTAGGTTCCTCTTCAACAAACCCTCTATCCGGTGGGTTGCATGGACCGGAAGGTCCGGAAGGTCCGGAAGGTGGCACTTTTAGGGTTTCCCGGTTGAACATGGAAAGCTTGTGCTCCCGAGGGCGCCTTGGTGGCCGGCTGTGGCACCCAAGACGACATCGCACAAGCTTCCCAGACCCGGTGCTGCACCCAAGGGGGAGAGGGGAGGGGCTCCAGGTGGCTGGCGCGCGCTCCAGAAATTCTATGATATTTTATGTAGACCTCACATTATCACGTGCTCGGAAGGTGGATGCAGTGGTTTGGTTCACTGCGTAATGGTCATGAAGAGCTTGGGCCAGTTCATTTGCTACACTGTGAGTGTGGTGACCGGATCCGGATCGTGACGTGCGAGGGTGAGACATTCCATTTTGATGGGCACTTAGCTTGGCCAACCATATTAAGCCTTGGTGGCACAATTGCAAGCCTACCTTTGTCGAGCATTTCATTGACTTGTGCCGTACTTGCTGAGCTGCGTGGACTTGGGCCAGGCCTTTGGTTGTGTTGCCTCCGTTACATGCGTACTGTTTGTCCATTTCTGGCTTGGGCATGGGTGGGATGATGCGCTTCGAGATGTTGGCGAAGAACCACATTTGGAATGCAACCAGGAGCATCATCTATGCCTTTGGTTGGTTGGTTGCTTGCAGAATGCATCTTCTTGGCTCAATAAACTGGCCGCACCCTGACAAAGCCACTTTTTGTAACGAGTACCAGGGGCTTGAACGGGTATGTGTGCGTTGTTGACCGACCTTGCCAATTCATGAACCTTCTGGACGTGCCCAGAAGGCCCCGAAACACCTCGTTTTCATACCCCCACATGAGCTCAGTGCCCGTGAGCTACCCAACAGGAGTTTTGGGAAAAACCGAAACGAGGTCCCCTGAGCCGAAAATGCGGCAAAGCCGCCAATGGCCTTTGAGAGAGCCTGCAGCTTCAGGATGCCAGCCGTCATGCCTTTGAAGATCAGTTGCATTCATGCCTTTGCCTTTGGCCGGCGTGACGACTCTTACGGCTCCAGCAGAAACATGGTAAGGACAAGGACCAAACAAGAGCGATGGTCCTAGATTCAAGGGAATTCTACAGCAAAACAAAGGACATGTCAAAGTAACGTGTTGCTGTACATGCATGTAGGAGTTCTTCAGGTTGCATCCGCCTGAATAGAATATGTTCGGTCAATGTGATTATTCACACCTTGTTTTGAGGCGAGGATGCCAAACCGAAATAGTGAGAGAGCGCAAGCAAAAAGCTGAAAAGACTGACATGTTGCACTGGCCCTTGCAATGCACCATAGCCTGAGCATAACCTGAACCAAGGAAGTTAGGAGTTGGCACTGATGGGACTTGGAAAGAACCGTGTCAGACATGCTGAAGCAGAGCCAGGAAACGAGTAAGACCAGCACAGTGCCAACTTCGCTTTTCTGCACGGCATGCGCCCTGGCCCATGACGAGCAGAGCCCCTCTCGGAGCTACAGGCAGACGGGCACACCATGCCCAGTCTCGCAAAGGAAGTGTGGTCATGCGTGGTCTCATTCGCAGATGTTGGCAAAGTCTGATACTCTAGGAAAGGCTTCCATGATCCTTTCAAAGGCAAGTACTTAGTGGACTCCTCAATTGAGTCCCCAAAACCTTTGCAACGTTCGCCGGTACAGGCAAATTAATGTACGTACCAAAGACTCGCGACAGACGGCTGGTGGGAAGCTTGGTCTCAGAGCCTGGTTGACCCACGCGCCAGCCTGATACCTGCAAGCCGAAGATTGCAGTCACATCTTGAGTTACAACCCTAAAAGCGCAAGGTGAAGCTTGAGCTGACACGGTCAAACAGCTTTCAAGTAGGGCATGTCTACATCGGCTCCAGAAAGCTTGGGCAAGCGGACGTTTTGATGTTGGGCTGCCACCACCATTTATGACCCATACTGGTGCTTTTCAGAGCGAAGAGCCTTGCCCCGATTGCACCCCTTTTTCCCTCTAGTCGAAACTTGGGAGCCCCAGGCGCCAGATGAAGTTCGGGAAGCAGCTCGAGGAGTGGGGGACCTCAAAAATTGGTTCCGGGTTCACCCGACTTTGACACGAGGAAGCGATAAACAACTCGGGGTTTTATATGGGTTCATGCATTCAGCCAATTGCTTCTACAGCCAACTCTTGAAGGGCTAGAGTTGTCTTGCTCGCCAATTGGCTGTAAGGGACTGAGTGGTTTCTCTTCAGGGAAAAATCATCTACCCTCATGCTGGAAGGTTTGGAGCAACCTGGCCTTGCAACATGTAATGGTTTGCCCGGCAATGTGCCAGATGAGCCAGATCTGCCCTCTCCACTGGACCTTTTTTTCTCCCAAAATTAGGGTCCTCGCTGCTTTCGAGCCTCCAGAACCCCATGGAACAAAGGCAAGTACCTCTCTTCTCACAAACTTGCTCCTTTTGAATTTCGGTTCCTTTGCCTATTATGGCGGGATACTACATGAAGTGTTCAGAGTGCAGGGGTTCACTTGTCAGCTTGGACCTGTCACGCCCGCGAATCCTGGGCACTCGAAACATTTCGGCCCGAGGTATGAGCTGCCAGAGTGGAAAGGACTGCGAGGGCATGGAGGGTGAAGTCACGCAGGGATCCTTGTAAGTTCATTGAATCGCCCATGTTGGCCGAGTGTTGTCTGGGTTGATGTGTAAAGAGGCCATCTCAGAAACCCCATGCCCTGTGCTAGTCCTGGAGAACCGATGGCAGGTTGTCGCGAGTGCAAGGACTTTCTTTCGATCCCCCCCCGCACGCAGTTGAATTGGAATGAGCTTAAGTTAAGAGGCTCTCACCGGAGGTGAGGAGCAGACTGTTGGCATACACGATCTGACACTTTCGTTGGGCAAGCCATGAGGAGACCAGATGTTAGTAGAAAGTCTGCCAAGTGTCACAAAATGCTTGCACATGTTTGTCACAGACATGTTCAGTCACAAGTGGAGTATATTCCCCCCAGATTGAGATGGACCTTCACGAGCCATCATTTTGAGGGATCTACCTTCCGTTTGAAGGGTTTCCTGTTCATTTGAGGGGCATGTGTGAAAGACGAGCCCCGCACTTGAAAGCCCCGCAGGGCAATACCTGCCCTACAAACAGCTGAAGAAGAAGTTGGAGGATCTCGCTGCAGCGAGGAGCCAGCTTCGCTTGCCGATCGTAGAAGCGTAGAGGTGGTTTTGAAGATGACAGTCCGAGTCCGGGCTAAGACGAAACCCCTCGAACTACTTTCGTGATAGGGAGCGCAGTTGCTACATGTCTTGCTTTTGTTTCGCGATATTGTTTGCTGCTTTGCAGCGGGGACACTCAGGGGTGCTTCTGGTGGCTAAGGTATTTCGTTGTCATGGTGCCCGGCCCGCTTGAAAAGACTGATGCGAAGCCACCCCCAACGCCCCCTCTTGCCATTGACACGACAAATCCAATGCTCCCTGAGTCGGAAGTTCACCTGCTCAGAGGTTAAATTGTTGCCTTCCCCCGAAGGGCAGGTGAGAACAGGGCAAGGCCAAACATTCCCTGAGAAAGCATTGCGGATTTCTCCCAGCCAGCCGATGGCTTGGTCTTCCATGCTGAGAGCTTGGTAGGTTCCTTCGGACCCTCACGCTCCCCTCAGAGGCAAACAGCAAAGAGGTTCCACGCTTAAATCAAGGATCAAAGGTGTAAAAGTCTGTGCATCACTGGTCCTTGGAACCGGATAATGAGAAAAACATGTTTTGCTCAAGTTGAAGTTTGACTCAGGCAAATCCCCTGCATGTCTTGGCAGTTTCGCTTGGAAGCAGCTCTCCCCCTGAAATCTTTCGGGGTTGGTGGCCTGGGTCGGGCTTGAATTTTCCTGGTAGAGTTTCAGCCCTTTCAAGGGGATCCGTCTTTCAAAGCAAATAAACAACGGACCATTGGGGGTTGAAGCTGGGCAGAGTTGCCAAGAGATTGCAACGTATGAAGCATCAACAGGACCTGTTTCTGACTTATCCAGTCAGTGGACTTTGAAGTTTTGTTGGGATATCAGTTGCGTGGGCAACAAGAGTGAGCTCCACTGCAACATGGTGGACCCTTGCCAAAATTGACCTCTCTACCGGCATGTTGGGCGCTGCCTTCTGAAACCATTGTGAGTGGCCCAGTCGAAAGAATTGGGTGAGTTATGGTGAGTTGTTCCGCTTCAGCAAGGGAGCCAAAGGCAAAGGAAATGCTAAAACCAGTATCAACACACTAGGTTTGTAAGGTCTACTTTGTGCCCTTGTTGAGCAGCCACAAGCACAGGCCTTTGTTGAATCGCCTCATCCGCCTCCGCAATCACATCTCAAGGACGCTTGAGAGCTGTCCCTGTCACGGTAGGTCAAGAAGAGCGCTTTGCAGGGGCAGGTTTGTTCCCTTTGCGGAGGTCTTTGTGAACATTTGCACGTGCATACCTATGGCTGTTCAGAATATGTATATATATATATACACATGTATGCACACATGTGTATTGATGTCTACGTGCAATTTACCGATTGGGCTCCATGGTTTTCTTGATAGTGCAGCCGCCTGTGAAACCAGACGCTTGGCAGAACTCGTGGGGCCTCGCAAGAGGCTCATATGCTTATTCTCACCCAAAGGAAACCGCAAGGGGTTGGCGCTGTTCAACCAGATGCTTCAGGAAAGCCAGGCATTTTTGGCGCGGTTTTTTCGCAAATGGTCCTGCGCACCCCGATGTGGCCTGAGAATTCACGAATTCACCACCTCAAGCTCTTCAACAAGTGCGATCGGGGCAAAGGTTTTTTTTTTTTTTAACGTTTCGGTGACTTTGCATGGGATGGAGTAGGCCATCTTCAGTCGGGATGTGCTAGGATGGCTACACGCTCATCTCGATTGGAAAAAGCAAACCGCTTCCCTTAGCCTGAGCGAAGTGAACAATGTGGGCCCATCTTGTCCTAGTGCCCTAGGGTGCCTTCCTCCAACATTCAAACGGAGCCCGTGCATAGGGATTTGTGGACGACATCCGGCATTTATGTTGAGATTGAGTGGCGGATAGCGCAGGGCGGCGAAGGGCAGGGCGCAAGTTGCTGAGTTCTCCACTGGCAGGGCTCGGTCCAAGCCTTCTGCCCTTTTGGTTTTCAAGTTATGCTTCTGTTCATGGTCCCCAACTATTTCCCGACCTCATAAGCCCGATCTGAAGTCATCCTCTTGTGTTCTTTGTAGGCCATGATGAAAGGGTGGGTTAATTAGCAGACTTCCAGATGTAGCTGAAACTGAGAAAGGGAAGCTGTGCCACGCAAGGCCCAAGAGAGGGACACACACAACCCCTTTGACAGTTTGTTCAGGCAGGCCCAAGTGGCCGAGTCCCGCAATCAGTGTCTCAATGATCAACCTTGACCGCTCACATTCAATTTTACGCTGAAGGCCTGTCTTTGCTACATGCCCGTTCAGAGTTTCAACTGACATGACTTTGTGGTTGTGTGTTCGTCCGGTGTGAACAAGCTTTCTAGTGGCTCGACTACATAATCCTAGGTGCCATTGCGTGTAGAACGCAGTGCCCAACACCATAGTTGTGGAAAGGGCCAAGGCAATACAATGGAGTAATAAATAGGAGAACCTCTCCCAGGAATTCATGGTCGAGCGTTTGTCTCTTGCAACTCAGCTCCCATTTCTGCAAGCACATTTCATAAGATCCAACACCCCCTCCCCCTTGATTTTGTTACAGGCGTTGATAAGGCCTTTTGGGGAAGCAGGGGGACGTGGGTTGGATCCAAGTTTAGGGTTGAGAGACCACAGCTTTCACTCAGGAAGTCGAGCTTTTGGTGGAGCCAACGCTCAGTCACTTGGCGCCTAAAAAAGCCACGAGCCAGCCTTTCTTCGGATGCAGCACTCTCCCTTAAAGATTTCTAAAATGGTCCACAAGTCGAGGATTTCAAGGGGCAGACGCTTCGCCATGTGTTTGCTTTGGGGAACATGGGAACACGCTTGCAGCTGCCAGCATTTGCTAGCAACATTGGCCCACCTGCCCATTTGGTTTGCCCGGATCCGTAGACTATTTGACTCTAGCAGCGAAGGCCAACTCGGCAGGGAACGCCCAAAAGAAGGCGTTTTTGTTTGGTTCAGTTCCAGCAGATGTTTGTCCTTTTAGTTTCCATGTTTTGAAGTATAGTATGGAGAAGATCAAGTGGCGGTCGGAAATGATGGGGTTCCCGAACTACGATATGATTATTGTTTCACATTCAAATATGAATGTGCATATGCAAGCACATACCATACATATATACGTTTGTTGATTTGTTTTTATTCAGTGGTTCAGTGATAATTATGTTTGTCTATATCTGCAAATGTGGCATTTGATCCGTCTAGATCGCACTGTCAATGGTCCCAGGTGAATTTCCTCGCGAGTCTCAGCGCCCGTCCTTCTTCACCTGGACCATCCCCGAGGGCACGCCGCCGGGCATACGCGTGGCGCCGGACCGCCTGCTGCACGACCAACACACCCGCGATGTGGCCTGCTTCATGACGCCACTCGGTGGTTTTTCGGCCCCGCTATCACCTTTGGCCGGTTTTAAGTGAGTCTCCAGCCAAGAACCCAACCAACCAACCAAGCTAACATGCCTAAGCCTAAAATTCCTACACTGAACAACACATAAACCCTGAACTTTGGGTTTAAAACCGGAACATGGGGAACTCTGTTTGAACGGAGCTGCTCCTAGCAGGCAAGCCTGGGTCCACTCCTTTTGGCTTTTGGGTTGCTTTCCCTTTGAACAACTGGCAACCAGCTGTTGTCTCCCAGGGGCCAAACTTATACCTCTGTCGTGTGGTCTGAGGGGGGCATCTGTGGTTCAGTCTCAAGGTCCATGGGGAGGGATGGTATATATAACTATGAGCAAGTTGTTTGATCCAAACGCTTTTCGGCCTCCCAACGTTTGCCTGGTTTCGGGCCCTCAATTTGCGTTTTACCCATGCAAATTCGCAAGAACGCGTTCTTGGATCAACCTCCAGGGTTCCAAATTGGTTTGGCAGGGGTTGGATCTGAGCAAACTCGGTGACACTGTGCAACCCATTTCTGCAATACGCGTGAAGAATGCGACTGCCAGGGAGACTGGTGCTTAGAGGCCCTTTCACTCAAGCGAACGTTTTGTGGGCTGCTCAAAATTATGTTTTGGACAGGATTTCCGAACCGAAAGGTTGTTGAGCTTGAGTTTTCGTGTTGAAGATCCCATTTCAATTGTTGACCTGCAGTTTTGACTATAAAGTGGTCCTACACGGTTGCCCTAGACATCTTATTGGAAGGAGGGTCCACGGCCATCATGATACAACGCACCAGGACTGACATGAAAGGTACTGGCGGGCCGAATGCTAATCAACAAGTATTTCAAACCTGACGCACGCGCCACTGATGTGAGCATGGTTGGGTAATGTTGATCGATGCTAAGAGCTTGTCAGAAGTCGAGTGTTCAAGTGCTGCCAGCATCAACTTAAAGCGATGTATGTCTTGGAATGAACGCTTGCCCTCTTTTCGGTGGCAAGCAATCTCAGGTTCGAACTTAGACCATCCGCAGGCCCGAATTTTTGTTTGATCCAGGGCTAGCCATTCATGAAGTTCATGAAGCGCAGCGTCTCTTGTTTCACTGGAACAAACAGATGGATTTGTCTCACGGTCTTGATGCGCGGTTCGCATCGGATGTCTCGAGGAAGGTCCAGATGCACCCGCAGCACCTGACCAACGAGATCCAGTCTCGCCGAGGCCAGGGCAGCTTCTTTAGCCGCCTGTGCGGGGCTCAGCCGAAAGGCCGCAACCGCTGAAGTGACATGAAGTGACCCTGCCTGAGAAGGAGCACCCCCGAAGTTCCAGTAAAGAAGCTTTCGCATGTCTTTGTTTTCTGTGGGTTCAGGTTTGTCAGAGCCTAAACTAACTCTCACTTTTCCAAGCACACTCAGCTCCCCTCCAATTGGTGGATTGGATGGTGTTTTGGTGGTTTAAGGGGGAGATGTCCACAACCAGGGGTTCAATTCCCCAAACCACCAATCCAAGCCACCAATTAAGGGTTACGTGCACAGCTCTTCCAGCGCGCGGTGATTCGAGACTTCAAGTTCCGCAGCCGGCGTTTCGAGTTTCAAGCCATGGGGAAGCCAGGAGCAAGCTCCAGGGGACCTTGCCTCGTATAGCAGGGCCATGGCTGAGTGTTCCCCTTTTTGCCGGGGAATGAAATCATGTTCGGGGGTTTAGATTGGTGTAGGTTTCGGATTCATAGGGTCAAGGGTTGGAAAGCCCTCAATCTTGAACTGCCCAGTCCCAGATCTTACTGGAAAGCATCCCTGGCTACCTCAGATACCAGTGTCAACTTCGGATGCGATGACTTGTCCC
>CAUJNA010000191.1:653821-671321 GCA_963377175.1 Effrenium voratum | reverse complement strand
ACATGCGCGGAACTCTTGCGAGCTTCAAGGCCCAGAGCCAGGTTCTGCCAACAAAGCCTGCAGCTGCAAGCCGTGGAGAAAAAGGCATCAGAGCCCTTATTTACACATGCTCAAACCACGGTTGTTTAAACAGCCTCGTCTGGCGTCCCTTGACAGAGGAGCCCAGGGTGTGTTTAAGGTTGTAAAAAAGTTTGCCTGCTTTATAAATTATCTTGGGTGCAACCATCATTTGCCACGCGCTGCTTGTTATATGCCCGATGAGCATGCCAAACTTCAGTTTGGGCAAACATGGCTGGGGCGGAAACGGTGAGGAGCGTGCTTGAACTTGCTGGGGCGGCAAGCCATGCCACCTGAGGACTAGGCTGCTCTAGTGACCTAGGGCAGGACAATAACGCGACTCGGAAGCAATTGCGAATGTCGACCTTGATAGTCATGTCTCCAAGCTCTGGGAAATGGATTGTCAAGATTGTGCGTATGGAAGGAAGCCATGGAGGGCGCCCCAGTCCGAATGGGATAGGTTAAAGGCACTTCCCCGCGTGACGGACTGACAATTACATGACGCGTGGGCTCCTGAAGATGAGTTTTTGTTTTCGTGCCGGGGTCTCTAATGCAAACGTGGGGGTGTGCATTGTACTGCGCCTCACTGCACTAGTGATTTCTGCACGTGTTTCCGGTCCTAACTGGCAGGAGTTCTCACTGCCACAGGACAATTATAACCCAGCTTAGAAACTCCATTTTGCGCCTTCCCTTCAATTAAACAGGACTTCCCTTTGTTGCTTTTCGAGTTTTAGGATTATGCACATTTTGGATAAAGGTTTACCAGTTCTCCACTTTGCGCAGCCCTTGGTATCGCCGCCATCCCCGCACTTTGGCATTTGGCTAGATTTATTTGGGTATCGCTAGTCGGGGAGTCGGACTCGCGCCATTGCGATGGCATCTTCCAATCTGGGTGTTCTGAGGCGGAGATCCCGCACACCGGTCGATATCGCAAGCACGCCCGAGAAACGAATGGGCAAGGAAACGAGGGAAGCATGGGAGGATTTCCTCGAGCACCTGGACCTTGCTTTGAATCCTTGTCATCCGCAGCCCCAGTTTCATTCTCCCAGGTTGACTCCCCAATTGGCATGCGACTCGCGGAAACACTTGCGACACACTTGCGTGCCAGAGCCATGTTTGGTCAATTCATGCGCCAAGTAGCATTTGTTTCATGAGAATTTACTTTTTAGGAAGGCCATGTTAGTGGCATACAACAAATCGGACAAGTTTGGGGGGGCCATCCACTCGATAAGTGAGAAAAGGTTCTTTTGTTCAGAGCCCCGCAAGTCCAGCGCGATGGGCCAGGCTGCCGCTGAAGCCTGAGGTGGAGGACAACCAGTTTTCAGACGTGCCCTGCGCACCTTCCTTAGGCCGCAGGGAACACGTGGCGCGCTCGCTGGGTGCCCGCCGGATTTTACTAACATATGGGAGGTTCCTTTTTGTTAGACTATTAGAGACCGCCTCTTTGGCCATTCCCGTTTAAACGGAGTCTTTATTTAAAGGGGTGTACTTTAGTCGAGATGGGATTCTTGTTTGGGGGTGTGGGGCGATCCCCTAAAAAAAACTCACCTGCCCAAAGCGAGTCGACCCAAATCCTATTTGATCCATCGCGGGTGGTTTCCCAGCACAACCGTTCGTACCTTCAAATAGAGAACCCAATGTCAGAACCACCCAAACCTTCCGAATTGTGTAGTGGCGCCTGTTCCCTTTTCGTTTGGTGGGTTCCCACAAATTGTCAAACTTGGTTTCTTGGTCTAATTATCCTGGTCA
This sequence comes from Effrenium voratum, assembly GCA_963377175.1. Classification (NCBI taxonomy): domain Eukaryota; class Dinophyceae; order Suessiales; family Symbiodiniaceae; genus Effrenium; species Effrenium voratum. The sequence continues at coordinate 669,515 of CAUJNA010000191.1, read as the reverse complement.
CTGAAGAACTCCGCACTCTGCGTGGGCGGGTCACTTGCAAACCGCTCGGACTGGTGGATTTGCTCGGAAGGTGCCATGTAATGTTGCCCCTGGTTTAACAGTGGAAATCCGAATTGTGTCAAATTTCCCCGGCTTAAGCACGACCCCCCCCCCCCCCGCCACTGTTTCGGTACCATGATTTATGTCAAGTTCAGACCCAAAAAGTTCCCGGCACAAAACATCTGAGCAACATGCGCAATATGGGCAAACGATTTCTCCTCTCAGCTTCCTGCTTCAGTCTTAGCAGGGTCTCCAAGCTTTTCCTCAGTGTTGACATAGTTCCAAGGAGCACAGCCTGACTGCCACCTGCACTTGCTGCAAACACAGCTGCTGTGCTGCCTGTTCTGAGACGTCATTTCAAAGTGAACCTGAGGCTGTTTTTCCTGATCGCAGCCTCAGCTATTGCTGAAGACTTGTTTTTGGTTGCTTCAAGTTTCTCCTCGGCTGCTGCTTAGGTACGAAGGCCTGGATAAATCTGCAATGGGACAGACGGACAGCTGACCAAAAGGTCTCCTTGAAGGGCTTAAAGACAGAGGGGCTGAGCAAATGGCTGCAGAAAGCACCCACCCACTCAGTCTCAAAACCAATCAGAAAAACAGGTTTCAAATTGCAGAAGACTCTAAGAGATGCCACTCCGAGCAAGGAACCTTGAGCTGCTTGATCTGAGCCATGCTGAGAGCCTCGGATTGCTGACGGCGGCCTCCATCGACATGTCCATTCCCTTAATGCCTCGCATGCCTTTCCTCAGTGCAGCTTAGAAGCACAGCCCAAGGAGCGTGATATGAGAAGCCAAAGTTGAAGCTCTCAATTCAAGAGAGCTTGGGCCTTGCACATAACTGAGGAGCTAGGCCCCTGACAACCTAAGCTGGCAATACTAAGCTAAGTGGCCATCCAAAAGGAAGTGCTGGCAATACTAAACCCAAGTAGTGGCAAGTCAAAGGAAGTGCTGGCAATGCTAAACAAAGTGGCAATCCAAAAGGAACTGCTAAAAATACTAAACTAAGAGGCAACCCAAAAAGAAGTGTTGGCAATACTAAACCAAGTAGCGGCGACCCAAAAGAAGTGCTGGCAATACTAAACTAAGTAGTGGCAACCCAAAAGAAACTGCTGGCAATACTAAACTAAGTAGTGGCCATACTACAAAAGTCATCCAAGCTCCTTGCCAGATCCGTATTCAGGATCCTTTAGCACTGTTGTGACTGTTGGGGGGGGCCCCACGGTAAACAAGGTCCAACACAAAGGGGCAGGTTTGCAACCGGTGCGAAGCACTGAGAATAACATGGAAGCCAGAAACCAAACTGTTTGGGGGGCTAGCGGGTTGGGCTAGCGGGGAGGTTTTCTAGTTGGGCCCTGCCGTGACATATGATATGGGTGTGATCCCCTTGATGTTTAGGGTTAGGGGACTGCACCCAGCGAATCGTGCAGTTTCGGCTAGGCATCGACCTTGCCAACCTCAAGACCCCACGCAGCTCCTACTACACCTGGAAATATCCCACTGGACTGCCCGAGGGCGCCCTGGTGACTCGGCGATAGCGCCTGCTTTTTTCAGTCTTCTTAAAACGTTCCCCCAGAAGGGCGGCTCGCCTATATATCTTTGTGTGACATTGAGGGGTGTGAATACTTACGTGGGTGTGTGGTCCGTTTCATGCAGGTTGGGGTGCCGGAGTTGCCTTTGGATAAGATCACGGAGAGGGCGAACTTTTGCTTGCGATCGCTTTCAATAAATCAAGCTTTGCCAATGAATCAGTCAATCCTGACATATTGGCTTGAAATTAGTTCGGTCGCCGTGGAATGCGAGGTGTGGTCTCTTTTGCTCCACTTTGCTGGCTGTGGCACCGCTACCATGTTTTTCAAGACTGCAGAACTGACATACTATATTTTGGCTTTGGGGGAGACAATGAGGGAAGGGTCAAATTCAATCATTCTAGGCTACATGTTCAATACCCGAACTGTGGATCAATCTTTGGCTCTTCTAGTTATAAAAGCCGATAGAGTAGACACAGAGGCTAAGAGATTGCTAAATGAGTGCAGTGCGCTGAAAGAGTGGGAATATATTTTTTTCTGCTGAATGTGCTGGGCATCCAACGCGAACTCTTGCAATATGCCGCGATGAATATGCTACAGTTGCAAGGTCGCCTCCTCCCACATGATGTTGCTATGAGTCTTTGGTTGGGAACACCCTCACAATTCGGGACGTGAACCCGAATGGAAGTGATTTCCTCCAACATGTCCCTATTTGATAGATCCATTTGAATGGGAAAGCCCCGGTGTCCAACTCCAAAAAGCAAGTGTCCCTAGTATCCCCCAGGTTATGGTTACGTGTCCTGAAGTATTAATTTGTATTTGAGCTGAGGTCCGATGGTACTTTTGCCAGGTCACTTTGTCCAGGTCATGTGGGCTTGTAAAGCTTGCTAGAAGAAAAGGACTGCCATGCATTCCAACCCTTGATTTTACCTGGGTTTGGCGCCTTCTGACTGTTGTCTTGCGTTTCAATCCGCTGCCATGTCTCTTTTTTCAGGCGCCACCCAACCGGCAAATGCATGACCGCTTCCTGGAGAAGCTTGGGGAGTTTCAGAAGGTGGTCGAAGCTCCTCGGGACTTGCAAGTTGCAACGCTTCGACCAGCCTGCCCACGTGTTTGAGTCTTCTCCGAGATTCTTCAGATTTTGAGGTTGACTACATATGAAAAAGGTGAACAAAGCTAGGTAAGCAAACAATCCCAGTTGGTAAGTCCGCCAAATAGGATGCATGCGTCCTACAGTCCAGTTCAGGGACCTCTTTGGACATTATTTTGAAATTAAAGGTTCACTTAATTTGGACCGACATCAAGCATGTGAGTCTTGATTGCGCACCTGATGCCAAGTTTCAGTAAAGAAGGACACCCACACACGAGTTTAGTTGGATTTCGAGAGCTGAGGGACTCGGGAAGCCGTCAATCATCTTGGTTGGTGAGTCCCTCACTATAGGATGACCACCCACTTCTTGCACCTCTTTCCACATGATTTTGGATTTTAAATCCACAAGATGTGAACGATATGCTGCTCCAAGGTAGGGTTTACCCTTAACTCACTCAGGGGACTTACCATCTCATCACTTTACATGGAACCTACCTGACAGGGCGTCCCTTTAGAAGGATTATTTTTTAGGACCCCAGTGCCAAGGATTACCCCTGTTTCATAGACCCTCAGAGGGACCCTTAGCACAGTTGTTTTTTTGGGGGACCCTGAACAATGATTTGGGGGGGGGAAAGTCGGGCTTCCACTGGCAAGCTGGGCCTTGGAAGTTGGCTAACGCTCACTAGGAAATCCTGCAGAGAAATAGGGCATTAAAACCACAATAAGAAGACAAAACACAAAACGCCATGTGGCTAGATGGACGTCAGCTGTTTGGGGATGGAGGTGCCGGAACCCTGCCCAGCTGGAGAAGCAAAAGGTGATTTGAACCACGGCAGCTCAACAGTATTGAGCCAAGGGGTTGCTTAACGCTTCTTCCCCTCCTTCCGATTGGCCTTGAGCCAAGAAAGTGAGGAGATTTACACGAGTCGTTTGCTCGCGGAGAACGGGGTTGCCTTCAGTTTGGCGAAATGGGACTCTCCCCAGCTACGATTAAGATTTGCAGTTGAACGCTCATGAATAGGTGCGGCTTGGTGCGGCCGCCCTTTTGTTTCTTCACATAGTATATCATAGGTAGGCATATGCCTTGATTGCGACTCTCCTGAAAGAAAGGCATGTCAGTTTGTGGAGCTCTTTCTTTGCCGAAAAGCCGAGGCACAACCCCAGCGCTTGAAGCGCGAGATCTTTTCTCGACGTTTGGAGGACTTCGAGTCGGAAGGTGCTCGCGAAGCACGCTGTTACAGGCTTTGAGTCGATTCGGTCGATGGATCCGACAAGTTGCTCTGGCCTTTTTAGACTTGACACCCATGACCAAGCCGGTTGAACATCAAACAGTGGCCTTGTGCTTCTCGTGGCCGGGCAACTCACTAAATTCCTCTTTAAGAGTCACCAGCCAGCATCCGGTGTAGGGCTCTCAGGTACTGAGACGCTTGGAAGGCCATACCCTGCACTGTTGCCGGCGGCACCTCGAAAAGAGCCTACTGCCCGACTTAAAGCACTGCCATGTGCACAGCGCTTTGTTTTGGCTGTGGAATCAGTCGCATCCACAGCTGGAGATTGAGCATGGAGCAAATATCATGCAGGACGGTACAGGATGGTATGCCTGGTAGAGGTTTGAGGTTGGACCTCACAGAGGGGGGGTGCAACCTCAGCCATGATGATGGAACCCGTTTTGGGGATGTGCAGTATTAGATGCTCGATTAATCTGATTTGTCTAGAGGAATTTCTAGGTTTCCGCTTGACTGAGCAACATCCGGCACCAGTTGGCATGAATGAATTCCGTATGAAAACTGGGCTAAAGACTGATAAAGCATTTGCCAAATGGTGCATGATGGAGTCGGATTTCTGTGCATCCACAGTACTTAAAGTCTGAATGCTCCGATTCACCGTCACCAGGCATACACTCACAATAAATTGCTCAAGTTTGGGCTTTGATCCACTCCGCTTTGCTCGACGAAGCTGCATGCATCGCCATCAATCCTGGGAATACCTACGTGCACCTACGCGCCTAGGGACGTGCCACAATAGATCGCTCTGAGCTGAGGATATTACCCCACATGTGGGATGTGTAAGGGGTATGTAAGGGCATATGACAACGTGATTGAGCCCTTGCAATGTGCCCTACACGGATGCATGCTTCATGTTGCACGCATGGTTGTTAGTCGAAAAGTCTGCTGGGTGTGCAATCGCAAAGTGTATGTGTGGTTGTTGCGGATGGATGTCCTTGGCGCCCTCTTAAGCGAAAGTTGGTTTACGCCCATGTCAGCTAGTTGGATATAGCGGACACCACGCAGACGTTTATCCGATCGTTTGCAGAGTGTCGCGCGGTCGCGCACACACACACACACACATATATATATATATTAACACATGCATATATCTATCTATCTATCTATCTATCTATCTATCTATCTATCTGTCTGTCTGTCTGTCTGTCTGTCTGTCTGTCTGTCTGTCTATCTATCTATCTATCTATCTATCTTTCTATAGATATTCACACATACATATATATATACATATATAGAAGTAGTTATATATGTATATACATTCACACTAAATGTAAACACACATATGCCCCCACGTCCATGCATATATATATATATATGTATACAAGCACGCAATGCTTTTGCTCTTGGCCTCTCGCTCGCACACATGCGCACAGTACATTCAAAGTGTGCGGCACCTAGTTGCGCAGGACAGTATTCGCACGGAAAGCTCGATATGTGATTTTGCGTTTTGGGCATTGCGCGGAGTGGCTCAACATGCCAGCTCGTGGCACGCAACAGTATTGTTGGTGACCGAGTTCTGCCGCGCCGATGCGCAGATGGTGCAGAACTGCAAGAATACTCTGCAGCCTTGGCGAGATAGCACTGCTCATGCAGGGTACTGAGAACACCTATTGCAACCAATAGCCTCCACAATTCATGGAGCTGGCAAGGCTTGGAACCCTCGCTCGTTGTTCTGTTGTTTCCGTGATAGCACTGATGCCTTCGCATTCTGAATTGTGCATGTCCATTTGCCCATCAATTCCCAATTGCGTGGCAAACCTGTGATTTCATTGGTATTCGATATCGCCGCGCAGCAAAATGGACTTTGAGCCGAGCATTTGTGTCAATCTGGTTCGGATTGTAGATGACAACAGTAAATCGCACGGCCCGGTGTGGGCATGAGGTCAACCTTTGGGTTGTTTCTCCAGTGGCGCAACGGGCGACCTAACGGAATTGTTTTTGAACGGCACGCGCAAAGTTGGCAATGGAGCTTGGGCAGTTTCCTGCTTACGTGTCAAGTTGCAAGATTATGTTTCAAGGTTTCCATGCGAGCCTCTACAAACGGCCCGCTTCCTTTTGCCCCTCAACGCCATCGATTCAGCCCAACATTAACTTTGCGCCCCCACGCTGCAAGTATATTCCACTTTCCGACGTGCAGGCCAAACAACCCCAATTGTGTTTTGAACTTGATAACTTGTCAGGGTAGCGCACAGAGTGTCGCATGCGGGGCCTGCATTGTACCTGAATGTCGTCAGCGACCCTGGGCCGTCGCGCCTCACTCCTTGCATGATTGGCGACGGTGCTGTTGGCTCGAATTCAACTGGCGGGCGTGTAGAATTGTTTAAGCTCAAGCGGGTGGAAGCAGTCTCTTTGGCAAGGCCTTGGTGCCCGGAGTTAGTGCGAAGCAATATTCACTGTCGAACATGTAGTGGGAACGATTGGAACAAGTCTTTGAGACTTCTCTTGTGTTGACTTGTCGGCCATTGGCTGAAGTTTCAGATGCTTCATTCTCCGGTGTCAGTAGCAATCACGATGGCCATTTTCTTGTCAAATAGATATCGTTTTCTTGGTTTATATTTGCGCTTTGGGGATGACCCACTCCAGACCACCAATCCAAAGCACCAAGTAAATGTAGCTGGAGGTTGAATGGTTTGCGGGCCTGAGCAAAGTGCGCTGGCTGCGGGGGGTCATTTGGCATGGCATCCAGTTGGATCAGGGTGGATCTCGGAAGACAATCAGTCAGTTGAGCAAACGTTGTGGGACGGTTCAGGGACCTGACCATCCCCCCAAAAAGAAACCTCACCCCAGATGCATTTACAGGTCCAAAGGCTACGTACGGCCAAAAAGGCCACATAAGGCCAAGTGAAATGGGGCATGGGACTTCGGACAAGCGGACAAACTTTGCTGCATCAAAAACTCATCGCTGCTCGGTGATACAGAGACAGTGCCTCTGTTTCGGAATGCAGAATGAGAAACCCAGAGAACTTCCTAGTTTCCCTCAGTAAATATCCGCAATCCCGGGACACGTCTGGGGCTGGAACCGCCCTGCGAGCCTCCGCCTGCTCAGTTTGCACTCCTTCCATGCGGGAAGGTTTTATCCCTCCAGCCTGAAACTGGCAAGTGTCCCCACTCTGGAGATAGACCCAGAATTTCATGCGGCGTTGCGGGCTGTGCGGCTGCTTGGCTATCGATGATATGAGGCGATGGCCGAGCTGCTTCTGAAAGCATGTACATAGATATACATATGGGGGGTAGTATATGTATATATACAGTTTGTTTGTTGTTTTAAATGTTCCTGCTTATTTACGTTTGTCTTTCGTCGTGCTTGCTTTGTTGCTAGCTCGTTCACTCGTTCGCTTCCTCGCTTGCTTGTTTTCATGCTTGGTTGATTGCTTGCTTGCTTGCTTGCTTGCTTGCCTTGCTTGCTTGCTTGCTCGCTCGGTCGCATTTATTGTTTATGTCTGTGTCAATTATTTGTTTATGCATGTGATTACTTGTTATTGATGTCTTCATGCTTGTTTAATTTATTTACTTGCTTTGTTTATGTATTACTGTTGGTGTCACACACCCCTAAGGAGGGCTATGGGGAGTGCGGGCTATCCCTTCATAGGCCCCTGAATATGGCCCTGTTCAGAGCTTATCCTTGGCTTTTCCTGGGCTTATCCTGGCATACCCCCCACCCTTTTTGGAGTCCATGATTTTGCATTGCTTTCTTTATGGTGTTGTTTCTCTTGCGTTTCGTTGTGCTGTATTCTTGCATTATGTATTTGTGTTTGTCTTTCTGTCTTTGTTTCTTTCTGTTGTTGCTTTCGGTCGTTCTTCATGTATTCATTCCCGTGTCTGCATAACTATATATATATATATATTTGTTGTTTCATTTATTTGGTTATTGTCTTACTTATGTTGTTTATGTATTTCTTTTGTTCGGTGATTTCTTCACTTAGTTATCATATTTCGTTATGGTGTGTTGTATTCATGTCTTTATTGATTGCTTTTGTCTATTTTTGTTGTTTTTATTCCCTCCTTTCGTGTTTATTATTTGATTGTTGCGTAGTTCTCTCTCTCTCTCTCTCTTTTTCTCCCTCTCTTTCTCTGTATTTCTGGCCCGCTCTCTTTTCTTCTCTCTCTCTCTCTCTCCTGGTCGTGATCGTTCAGGCAATGTTTCTCATGTCTGTGTCTTTATATTTACATCTATATTTTACTAATGCTAGATGTATTCATTTTTCTCTGTCTATGACTCTTTATCCGTCTCTTTACTTCTCTCTGTCTCTCTCTCTCTCTCTGTCTTTGTAACGATCACTGTTTGGTGGTGGCATCTAGTACGTTTGCAAGGTGGTGGTGAAACATATGAACTTCCGGGATGAAAGATGGCCCAGAGGTCGGGATCTTGCCGCCAGCTGTGACTCGCGTCTGACAAGATGTTGCCGGCGACGTTTGACTTTTCTCGCCAGCGACAAACCTTACTTTGCGGCACCACTCTGCGAGCGGGCAGGCGGACATTGAGCGGACTGTGTGTGGCTCATGTATCGCTGTCGGCTTGTAAGTTGACAGCTAAACAGGCCATACACAATGCAAGGAATGCTAAGCAAGCAAGCAAAACAGACCCTCTACTTAACTGGATAAGGGCAGCGTGATCAAGGAGGCGCACCTTTCGTTTGGACTCGTATTGTGCGTGACATTTGCGATCTACTGAGTTTGTTCACCACCGGCCATTCAATGAAAAAATCTGAGACGGTGCATGGCGTTGATTTGCGCTGATTCTGTTATTATCAGTCCTTATGTGGGGTGCAACAACTCCTCCTTGAGCCAACAAAAAGCTGGAAGCCAGACCGATCAATGGTTGAACAGCCTCGTAAAAGAAAAAAGTTGCAAGGATGTGAGTGCTTAGCATTTCTCTTGAAGCTACATCCTTCATCGGAGTCCTAGAGGCCGGGCATGCTCTATGTTGATCGCGGAATTGCAGGTAGCAGCTACGTAGCTACGTGTTCGTGTGTCCATCTTGTTCACTCAGAGGTCCAGCAAACATCTTGCCCCAGGAGACGGCGCCCAGGTCTGGCACATGCGAATACTTCCCGAGGCCATGTCAAATGCCACACCTGTAAGCTTTTCCGTTGTGATTAGGGGGTTGTATTGGACATGTAGAAGTGTAGCGCTTAGCGAAAGGACAGGTTCTGCTCGACCGGATGTTCGCCCTTCGGCGCTGGTGGTCTGAAGGCGCAAGCCTCAATCTCTTGTCGCCGAGGGTGCCAACTGCTCAGCTCCCCTGCATTTGTGCGTTTGTGCTTTGGACGGAATGGCGATCCCCCAAATTGCAAAAACATTTTTTTATTGGGGGTTGCTGCAACATCAGAGTAGCGGGTGCTCTACAAAAAGTAGGTCCCAACTTGCGGCAAATCATTTGTGTTTTGCTGTTCCTTTTGGCCAGATCCCACGAAGCTTGACCTCTCTTTGCCTGCAGGCACGATCCTTTCCTCGTTTTTGTGTCTCCCTTCTCTTCTTGCTTATTGCTCTTCACTTGTCTCCCCACTCGTGTCTTCTGTGCTGTTTGCCTCTTCCCCGCAATTTTGGAGAATAGTCAGGGTATTCATTGTTTACAATCGGTTGTTGCCACAGTCTAGGCGCATATGTCTTAACATGACAGCACATGGTAAGTTGACCAGCTGGTCTTGCTTGGCGCTGTCCAAGGGAATGAGTGAAGTGCACCGCTTGGACTGGGTGATCCATTGTTTGTTATCATGCCAAAGGGACTAGGAGCAGGGATGGAGCCCATGCGACGACGCAGCCTTTTGGCTGCGATGTTGATCAGGTCTCGCTTGTTGGCCGCGTGAGCCCAGGCAGTATTTCTCAGGGATGCATCGGCTAAACTTGGACTGGTCCCTACACAGCATGGGGAAGGACGCAAAATACGTGTCAAAAGATTGTCAAAGCTTTTATCTGCGCTCATATTTTTCTCGGGGAATCAAGGTGAAGCTTTGCCACTGCACGGGCAACCAAGGTTTCACACGGATGCCTGGCAGTGTTCCGCTTGATTTTGCGAGAGTTGGTCAGCAGTAGCAGCACAGAGCTACAATGACCTTTTTTTATGGTTCAACCAAGGTGTGTCTCAAGCTTGCGCATGACACATCACATGCTCTCAACAAATATGCAAATAATGAAGGCTCCTTGCTAATCCCTTTTGGTATACAATCATTGCGCCTGACCATGTTGCCCGCACCCGCAAAAGCATTGGTGGATTTAAGGCATTGCCTTTGCATCGCTTGAACTTGCCTGGGGCGCCGCGCCGGAGATCTTGCTTGTTTGTTTCAGCGCCGCGAATCTTCAGGAGCTCGCTTGCATTCTGAGTAACCAATGATCATACCTTTCCCAGGAGAGCACAACGAAAATAATGTTTGCTTGGTCTGTGCAGACCTATTTCCCAACGGTCATGGCGAATGCGTGGAGCTTTATGCATTCATTTACATGAAGTGGCTCGGCCGGCGACCTGCTTTCGTCAGTTGACCCGATGGATTGCAAATGATTGCAGCATGGAGTCACATGGCCTGGTATGAGTATTTGTCCCGTAGCGGAGGTTTTGGAATGATTCTCAGCATTGGCATATCCTGTATGGGATGCCATTGAGCATCGCGAAGCGAGTTGCTCACGGACCTAGCGATTCAGCACAGGACGCTTTTTGTGGATACCCGACGCGGTGTCCGATACCTCCGATACTTGCGAGGCAGAAAACAGGGATGCCTCGATCTGCGAGCGCCGGTGACATGTCACACTGGAACTTGATCTTCCACAAATCTGGGCAGATGGCGTCGACGGTCTGCGTGAGTTCCGCGCCCGGATTCGCCCGTTATGTGGACCCTCCACCTTGCGATTTCTTACAACATCTACAAACTATCCTCAGAGCAACGCGAAGTTTGAACCTCCTCTTCATGTTTCACATTCGATTGGTTGACGCGCATTGGGAACCCTTGAAGCGCTTTCCTGAGCAGGTTTGCAGCCGAATTGCGTGGACTCTTTTCCGCACTCGCAGGATTGAAACGCCGCGGTCCGTAGGACCTGCGGCTGGGGTGGGGGTTCGTTTTCCGATCCAGGTGACGTTGTACATGCCCCACCCTAAATGGTCAAGTTGGCAAACTGTTTGTTGCTGCTCAGTCAACTCAACATGTCCGTACCTTTGTCCGAGTTTTGTTTTTGCAGCACTCAGGCAGAGTCCGCACTTGGCATTCACATTGTTGCTTGGAATGGGCGTGCTCAGTTCAAAAAGGAAAGCTCTTTTTGCACAGATCTGCAGATCTTTGAAGCATTCAGTTGACCGCCTAGTGGGCAACACGAGACCTGGCAACGTGTTTAAATGCAAACGGAACGAACAAGGAATATCCGAGCCCATGTGTCAAAGGCATCTTGAGGCGGGTTAGATACGGCCTTACAAGTTTATATTAGTGGTGCGTAAGCACCCATCCCTAATACCTAAACATGCCCATGATGTGATGATTGGCGTTCCATCCAGAAGCACCGTTGCTTCCTAGTACTTTTTGTAGCTAAGGGTTGGCAGGGCAGTTGGTGCAGGTACTCTTTTGCTGGATCTTTCTCCAAGATGTTTGTTGTTCTTCTTGGATGCGTTCTTTTGCGAATTCGCCACTTCTTGCCGCCAACTGTGAACGACCCTGTTTCGATGAGAGTTTGATTGCATGTCCCAGCCATTTGTGGTGGATCAATTTGCGAGGCTGAATGCTGCGAAAAAGTTCCCATTACTCCATTGCTATGCTGAAAACCTGCGTGTGTAGGTGTCCGTTTGCGGTTGTGCCCGTGTGGCTTCGTGTGCGTGCGGGCGGGCGGGCGGGCGGGCGGGGCGGGCGGCGGCGGGCGGGCGGGCGGGCGGGCGGGTGTGCTGTGTGTGTGTGTGTGTGTGTGCGTGTGTGTTTCTTTGCCTGTACCTTTGTGTGTGTTGTTTGTGTTTGCGCGTCTCTGCCTGTGACTGTGTGTTTGTGCATTTGTTTCGTATGTCTGTGTTTGTCTGCCTTTGTTTGTGTGTGTGTGTGTGGGTTCGTTTGTGCTGCCTTGTTTGTGCGCGTTTTGTGTGCGTGTGCCCATGCGTATGTTTAAGTATGTTTCAGTATGTTTGTCCGTCTCGCTCTCTATCTCTCTCTCTTTCCCCCCGTCTCTTTCTCTGATTGTGTTTGTGTCGTGTGTTTGGTTGGTTTGTGGCTTGCCTGCTTGCTTGATTGTTTGCTCGCTCGCTTGTTTGTTTTTGTGGCTGTTTGTGTCTGTGTGTGTGTTTATGCATGTGCGGATGCGCGTGTGTGTGTGTGCACAGTTTGTGTGTGTGTGTGCCGGGTGGTATTGATTACGCATAGTTGTTTGCTTGTTTGATCTTGTTTGCATGTTTGCTGGCGCATTGTCCCCATGCAGCATTTTCCACATGGACCATCGGTCCGGCGCAAGTTGCGAGGATCCCAAGGGTGGGGACCGGTCGAGGCCCCGGGCGCATCCTAGGTGAGATGCCACGATTCCCTTCAGTGCAGGGGACTAAACCAAAGCTGAAATTATACCATCTACCCAAAAGGGCTGCACCCTGAAGGTTCGATCCGAAGCATTCGATCAGTACCCCTATGGGGTTTTCTCCGCGACATGGAGCTGCAAACACGTCCTGAGCCATGCATCCGCATGCAGCCAAGCACATCGAGCGCTAAGTGAGAGCAGATGGCACCACTATTGCTATGTGGACAAGTAAAGGGGATGACTCCGGGATGACTAACTCTATAATAGGGGCAAACGTGCAAGAATGGAGGTTCAACAGCTTGTTTCAGCTGTCAGACACGCTTGCCCGGGTGCCCGACACAGTCACATCCTGGCTACCACCAGACCCATTCAGCCGGTAGAACCTTAGACGCCGAAGCTTGTTCATTTTTTTGGAAAGATCTATGACTTCAACGTCAGTAGTCAATTCATCTCGGAGCGTGTGTTGTGGATGACGCCCTTTTTCAGTGTTTGTTGGGTTTCCCCGCTAGAAATCCAACAATGAGCCAAACAACGGGTTCCCCCCTTTCCTGGGGTCACCGAGCAACTTGGTGAAGAGTCAGATTGCAAAGGCAGACAGGCAAGACAGGCGAGTCGCTCAGGCTCATCGCCGCCCCTCGCGTGACAAGGATCTGGATGCCGAGCAATCTGGATTTGCACCAGGGTTGGTTGCAACATGTAAAGAACCAAATCCTGGTCCCCTTCCAACCATGGTTTGCACCTCAAAGTGTACGTTTGGAGAACTTTGCGGGAGCGCACCGGGGGCAAGACTGGCTAAACCGTGATGCAGAGTCCTTTACCGGGCGAGGAGGTCTGAAAGAGCTGGCCTCATGTTTTCATACGGTCATCGATCCCCTCAGTGTCCTTCTCAAACAGAATCCAACATTTGTGGAAGCGACCCAGGGCTACATGTAGATGAGAGTAGTCTTTTGGACCCCCGTCATGATTCTTCATTTTGTTGGGGCACATTCGCAAGTGAGATCTCGCTGTTCACAGAATGGAAAAGCTGCGTGGATGGTTTTCAAATAGGACGCGTGCGCCTCTCATGAGGTTTTGTTTTAGCGACCCATCAACTCACAGGGTTCACTAGAACAGTTGATCCACGCCGCGAGAGAAGCCCTTGTGCGGCGATACAGTTGACATGTGGTGCAATCACGACGTGCCAGATGAAAACGTTGTTCTTGTTGTCATATTCTTTCAAGGGTGTTCCAACATAAGGCCAACTAATTGTGCGGCAGCGGATCCCCTGAAGCATGCTGGAATGCAATCATGGTGTTGGCGTTTTGAGGTGTTCGGCTTGCATTCAATATTGCTGCGCTGTGACTCACAGGATCCCACCCACCCCTTCCTTCAACCCTCCTTGCTCCCCCCAAGAAGATTCAAACAAGGCCTCAGATTTGTCAGCACTGATTGGAACTTGGGTTTCTAGTCATCCCCAAGTCTTGCTGCAACGACCGATTTGACGGATTTGGAGGCCGGACCATTGAAGGTGAGTTGTTCTGCAACCTCTTCACTACACCATCCAGCTGTGCAAAGCGTCACAGGTCACAGGTGTTGTCGCACGCTCTTCTTTGAAGAGACTTGCATGCAAGTTCTGAAATGGTCGTGCATCTAGATGATTCACAGGCAATCCAAGAAGGATTCTTGCCCTCCCATTCAACCACACCAGGCACAAAGGCTGCCATAGCTCGCTGTATCTCGCCTGTTCCGTCACAGGATGCGGAGGAGGGGAACTTGACCGAGGCGGATTGGATCATTACTGCACCTCGGCAGCGTGGTTCCAGGTGCCGGCCACTGGAAAGAAGAGTTGCCAATCTCGGCGAAATCCGCAAGCTCAAAGGCAATGTTAACCCCGGATTAATTCACCCCTGGTTGATTTGGGGGTGTCCTCTTTTAGTGCGGGATTCAGACCGCTTTTGGAGGGAACACCCCCCTAATAATGGGACGGGTTTATTAATCCGGGTCAACACTACTATTGGGGAGCCATGCTGTTCTGGTGGCCTGTTTTTACCAGGCACATGCACGATTTTCATCAGACAAGGGAGGGGCTGGCAGATCCTCCATGAGCTTGGAGCTCAGAAAGCGGCTGCATTTCTGGCAGTCTTATGTGTTGATTGGCATCCAACTCCTTTTGGCCCTGCATGAGTGAAATATAGGAAGTGCAGGGTTTGCAGATAGCGTCCTGTTACATTTTGCGGGGAAGCCCATAGTTCTTCTGGATGGTATAAACATGCCCTTTTGGGCAAATTCCAAAAGTGACATTCAAGTGGTGAAGTGCGAGGCGAGGCCTGTTTTGCCGTTGATGCTTCGACTTCGCGAACCTGCTTCCAGGCAAGATATGGAATTCCTACTCGTGTGTCTCACGTTCAGTTGCTGGTGCCTCCATGCCATACTCGCACGAGCCTGTCTTGTTTGTTGGTCGATTGGTGCAAGGCAAGACTGCAGAGCACGAGACCCAATCTCGATGTCTTTGAGTGTCTGTAAGGAGAGACATCAGCAGGCCTATCCTGGGAGCTGGGGTTGTCTTTGGTTTCCCTAGTCGTAGATCATATCCTGCTTGTGCTGTATTTGTCACTGTCCAATGTGGCCATTGCCCCCTGCTATCAGTAGCAACCAGCTACCCTCCCAGCCACATTGCCATAGGACCTGGCTGGAGGTCTTGGAAAAGACCCTGTTTCTTGCGTGAGAACCTTTCTCCACTCGCACTCAACGTAGAACCTCCTTTGCGAGTCAAATGAACCCAGAACTGCCCATGTCTTGCGGGTTCTCATAACTTGGCCTTAGGTCGATGACTTTGGCTCCTTCAGTTTGAAGCAATAGTCCATATACTGTGTGTTGACCTGGGCATCAATTGCTGATCTCTCTTTCTTTGGTTTTTCTGCAAACTGGCCCCAAAAAGGCCCGAGGCCTCCTGTGCTGTCCTTCCTTTCTGTCTTCCTTCCTTTTTTCCTTCCTTCTTCCTTCCTTCCCTCCTTCCTTCCTTCCTTCCTTCCTTCTTCCTTCCTTCTTCCTTCCTTCCTTCCTTCCTTCCTTCCTTCCTTCCTTCCTTCCTTCCTTCCTTCCTTCCTTCCTTCCTTCCTTCCTTCCTTCCGTCCGTCCGTCCGTCCGTCCGTCCGTCCGTCCGTCCGTCCGTCCATTCCGTCCATTCCGTCCATTCCGTCCATCCGTCCATTCCGTCCATTCCGTCATTCCCTCCTTCCCTCCTTCCCTCCTTCCCTCCTTCCCTCCTTCCCTCCCTCCCTCCCTCCCTCCCTCCCTTCCTTCCTTC
>CAUJNA010000191.1:611321-648821 GCA_963377175.1 Effrenium voratum | reverse complement strand
TGGTTATCACCGCAAATGGCCAATAGAACCTTTGGCAGAAGGTTAGGCCTGGTTGAAGCTTGCCGAGCCGGGCACCATAGGATCCCAGACCTGGGCGCTTTCCTTCGTTTCCCAAAGCACTGAAAAGGCCCAGTTGAATTCTTTGCCTTCTCAAAACCTTCATTGTGTTTGAAGGGAATCCAATGAAGAAGATAGAGCCGCCGCCTCACTTGATCTGAGCACTGCTCATGCATTGCTTGTTTCATATGTTCTTGTGCCGCTTCCCCGGCACTTTCCCGTTTGGCACATGGCTTTGCGGGCAACATGCCGTCAGAGCAGTTCAACAGGGCATTCCAGATGTGTGCGTGTGTGGATGTATTCGCTTTCATGTCCCTTCCTGAACGATTGACTTTGCGCCATTTGGCTATGATTTTCACCAAGCAACCACCCCACAAGTGGTTGGTGGACATGAATTGTCCTAGCCCGGGCAGCCATTTACCACGTTTGAAAAACCTGTTTGGGGTAGTTTGGGATGTTCATGGATCTTTTTTTGTGGGACTTCAGACAACCCCGATCGGAAACTTCAGGACCAGGACCATGGCCACGATACGTTTCAGCGCCGAGCTTCCGCAGGGGGGTTGATTCATGTTGATTTCCCATGCCCTGTTCATTTTGGAAAGGGACCCTGGAAAACATGGTACATTGAAAACCTTTTGACTCACTGAGCTGCCTAGAGTTCTGGGAACAAAAGACGAAATGATCAGTTGAAGCGGCAATGACATACTTCAAGCAGTTTTTGGCGAGGCAATCGATGAGAAGGTGGACAAGGATGAGGAGACTCTTACAAGCTTGCCATGCGCAGGAGGTGTTTGCACCCTTTGGGCCAGGACATTTTTGCATGTAAAAGGAAACTAAACCTATGAGAGCAGCCATTTTTGGTCCGCTTTGGCAAATGGGTGCTCAGAATTTATGTAAATGACCAGTGCTGGTGACTGAGCAAGTTGCCTTGCCTGCTGAGAAGGTGGAGTGGCAGTAGAACCGGAACGTTGAGGCTTTCGCTTATTCTTCAACGCATTGTTGCCCATATTGAACATTTACTGGCTGTGAACATGCTAGCAGTTGTGATTTGAGGAACCTACTTGTAGTAAGATGAGGATCTTTCCATTTTGACCAGCCCAGTTCATAGGTATGCACACGCGGCAGGAGGCATCTTTCCTGGAATTGCGAGTGTTGCAGGCACGGGTTTCCTGGGCTTCAGTTCGCTGTGCTCGCTCGCTTGGCTCCCTAAATTCAGCTTCCCGCAAATCCAGTCAACGGAATAGCTCAAGTACAGAGTTTAGGCACCCTCACATGTTCAACACTGAAGGCGTTGGTTCAAATCCCATACATGTCGCTCTTAGGCAACTACGCCTGAGAAATGCCCTCACTGCAAATTACGCTCGCGGAAAGCCAAAAGCGCGCCCGAAACTGGTCACAGAGATGCGTTTTGCTAGATGCATTACACAGCGTCACATGTTTCCCAAGCAAATATTTCGCAAAGTCCCTGATTGGAGGTGGGAGATCATCCTAGGAAACTTTCTGTTTCGCGGCAGGTTGGAGAGCCTAAATTGTCACGTGTCGCCATTGTCCATTGTGACTGTCTGAAACTTCAAGGTCCAGATCGGATCGTGTAAGACCAGCTTGTTTTGTGGTGTCTTTTTGGGGCAGATTGGATAGACAGATAGGGAGACTGATTGGCAGATAGATAGATATAGATAGAAATACAGAAAGGAAGAGAAACGCAAAAACAGTACACAACACATACACTGAGACAAATTGAGGATTGTCTTGTCAGTGTGGATTGGTGTGCCTTGTCATGTTTGTTTCTCTTGCCGCCGGGTTTTGTTTTGTGAGCACAAACTAAAACTGTTCGCCCTCACGCTGGCTGTGATTTTAAGTTCAAAAGATGTGAACAACTGGACTAGTTGCCCCATGGGTGAGAAGTTGCGATCTCAAATGGTTCGACCTCCACCCTGGTCCGTTATGTTGAGGCGTTATGTGTTCCGAACGCTCGCAAAGAGTGTCCTGCTTTTGCGGAGGTTGCCTTGTGGGGCAATTCCTAGCAAATTTCAAATCAAACCAAGAGACTCACACATAATTCCATAGCTATAAAGACAAGCAGTCTACAAATATGTATGTACACATACATAAAACCGACCAGACATTACCGATACTGCAGCCCTTACTTGTAGCACTTTGTTGTGAGTGGTAGGGTTTATATTTTGTTCAAACAGCGTAAGGGGGTCAGTTGTTGAAGCAACAACGTGAGCAAGTTTGAAAGGATCGCCCCAGCCTGAGATTCAGACCTTCAGGCAGTCGGCCGCGTCACGGAGGGCGTGCAGCGTCTCCGGGTCTTCGCAGAGCTCAACCACGCCGTGACGTGGTGGACATCGGCAGGGATCGACCCCCTTTTTGGGTTGGTTTTAACGGGGAAACCAGAAGGAACCCCATGTGTGAGACACACCATGCGAAGCCCCGGCGAAGTCCTACCTCACCCCAGTCAGCCCACTTGCCTCAACTGGAGTCACCCCAGTCAGCCCGGTTGTCAATGCCTCTCTTTGGATGCTACCACTTGCGTTCCTTGTGTGCGTGTGTGTTACTAGCTGCATCTGGAACTACTCAGCATTTGCAGTTTATATCAATGAGGTTGCCAGTGTGTTGGCCACGCAAGCATGCCTTGCGTGGCTTCCTGCCAAGTCGGGCCGAGGCAATGTACAAGATCCTCAAGCTACTTGTGCCAAAGTCATGGTCAGTTGTTCAAGCATAAGGACAGCAACCGCGCCCCTTTTTGTTGCAAGATGATGATGCCATCAGGGAGCTCCCTCAAGTTGTGGGTGTCCTGGAGCCCTTTTGGGATCTAAGCAACCGATGCAACATTGAAACACTGCATCATTCTGAGGCTTTCCCTGCACGCGAACATGGAGCATGGAAAGACATGGCCTTCCACATGCCTTGCTTCAAGTTCCATGGTGGTTCAAAAGAGACTTTCCGCCCCTAAACGAGAAAATGTCTCAGAGCCCTTCGATGAACCCTTTCTATGTAAATAATCGGAAACTTTCCTAGGGGTTGGGGCCTTGATTTCCCCTCTTTTGCTGGAGGATCCGGGCAATTAAACTGACGACCAAGTGAAGCCAAGCGCAGGCCACAAAAGCGCCGGTACCGGTGGAGGAAAACTGGCTTGTTTCCAAGCAGGGCACCGCCCAGTAGTGGTTTCCTTCTTAAAAAGACACCCCCCGATGGTGAAAGGATGCTGGATGCATTGATCGCAGATGAGCGGCGGTATGACTTGTCCACGGTATGTGCATATCATGAGGGACATTAGCAGCCTCCCACCCCTTTCATTCCCCGCAGAAAGTTTCAAGAAACGCAAAGGCTCATCCAAGAGGAAGCTCTGAAGCATTGAAGATTTGATGTCATTCTGGTCTGAGGGTCTCGGGCAGATCGGAATTCTCAGCGTTGCAGCTTTCGGATTGGCGAAACGATGCCCGCAGGGAAACGGATCAGGTAGCCTTTGCACAGTCCTACCAACTGGCTGCTTGACCTGCTTGGAGAACCTCGACTTCCCAAATGGTCATGAGACATATTCCTTGCCCCCCCCCCAAGCTTTTGGACCCTGGAGTTGCCCTCCACGTCAGGACCCCGATATATCCTCAAATTCATGGTCTGACCGGTCAACTTAAGGAAGCACGACAAGCTGCTCTCCAGCAAGGAGGGGCTTGCCGAGATCTTCCCACGCCTCGTGAAGGCCTCCTGGGGATTTGGTGGACACGGGGTGTGGCTTTCTCCGCTTCACAGCAAGGCAGCACCACGCAACAAATCGCAACACAGCACAGGACAGGACAAAGACAGCACAACGCCAGACAACGAACACAAGAAGACACACACACACACAAATAGTTCTTCATTGGCTCTGGTAGAAAGACATAAACAGTTCTAAATGGGTGCCATTGAAAGAATGGGCTTCCCTGCTCGAAATTCGGCTAGGTTGTCTGCGGACATGTTGCCCCCTTTGGGTTTTCCAGCCCAAGAGCGAAGGGAAGAAGGTGTGAACTCACTTCATCAAGTGGCTACCCTGTAAAACATGGGAAGGAACCCCAAAGGGGTCCAAATTGAAAACAAGGAAAATCATGGCATGTTGGGTTCTATGATAATCTCCGGGCGTGCATCTGGAAGAGCAACAACCCATGCTCTTACGAACTTTTTGGTGGACCCCATGTCCCAAGTGCGACATTGAGGGATGCAAAAGGAAACCAACTGAGCAATGAACAACATACCTTGGGTTGCTTGTCCAGGCCCCATGGATACACACCCCTGTGTTTTGCACTGGGGTGGTGACCAACCATAGACACGTCTTACAAAAGTGGCTAACTCCAATACAGCTCTCATTTAAAACTTAGTTGGCACTTGCTTAGCTAAGTGAAAGCTCAGGGCTGGTTAATTTTTACGCATAGGTTGCGTGATGGAGCGAACAGCTTGTGTGTCTCTTTGTGCGTCTCTGTGTGTCTCTGTGTGTGTGTGTGTGTTTTTGTGTCTGAGTTTTTTTTCTCTTTTTTGTGTGCGTGTGTGTACGTGCGGGTCGGGTAAGACGCCTGTTGCTTCACGAAGAATGGCGCTGGTGATGTGATGCAAGATGTCTGAACAGTCTTAGGTTTGGTGTTGGGTTGGCGGTGGCTTTGCTTTACAATTGCCTGGCTGGAGGCCTGCCTGCTTGCTTGTCTTTCTGCTGCCTGCCCGCCTCCCTGCCTGCTTGCTTGTTTGCCTGCTTGCCTGCTTGCTTTTTTTCTTGCTTGCTTGCTTGCTTGCTTGCTTGCTTGCTTGCTTGCTTGCTTGCTTGCTTGCTTGCTTGCTTGCTTGCTTGCTTGCTTGCTTGCTTGCTCGATTCTGGGGGCACCGTGGAGCCTGCCTAATTATCCATACGTGACAATGTGCCATGCTCATCAGGATGCTGCCAAAAAGTGCCTCGTCACCGCGACACTTATGATGTAAAGCCCTCGCGGGTGAACCAAGAACCAAGGGAACTGAATCAAGGCCAAGGATATGGCTGATTTTCTATTGTGGCTTACCTGGGATCCATCGGGGGGGGGGGGATGCCAATCCATACCCCCTTCCTCCGCAAAAAAACAGGCGCAATCTCTCCCGTGCTGGGACCTCCAGCGGTCAGGCCACACGCATCAACGAGGTGGAGCGCTTTGATGCGCTGGACGAGGACTTGAAGAAGATGTCCCTGGCCAGCCCAGAACTCAGATGAACCAACTTATCCTTATAGCAAGCTGAACAAGTGGCTGACTTTCAGGGAAGGAACCCTGAAGCATCCAAATCTCAGGGGAGTTTCCTTCTCTGTTACTTTGCAGGTATCATGCGTTTGTAAACGAGCTGAACCCAAGTCTTCGGTTTCTCTTGAACCCATTGCCAAGCTCAGCAAGGTCAACGCGGGGAACTGAACTGCTCCAGGGAAAAGACCTGAAACAGGGTTTCTTGCAAAGGAAATCATCAAGAGTTGGCCTGGTTTGCCCGTTTGGGAGACGAGCCCTTGCATCAGACCGGGGCAAGTGTACAGAAAGGGCGGGAGAGACCAATCCATTCGCCCTAATAACAAAGGTCCCCCCATTGTTTTTGGAATCCAAAGCCGCCCTCGCTAAATTTGGAATTGCCCGATACTAAACCCAACTAAACTAGGCATTTCTCCTACTGACTCAAGTGGTCGCTTGTCAGGGAGAAGCTGGAAAGGGGGGAGTCTATCATCTCAGAACAGACGAGGTCCAAGGAGGGACCCTGAATAATAGATAGTATTTCCCACAGTGTTTGTTCCTTTTGGAGAGGGGCGGGGAGGGGGGAACCGTTTTATTATCAGGAGAAACAGGGTAGCTTTTAATTGTTGAATCTTATGGCAACCTTGAATCATGCATGCTGCATCAGGGAGACCTGAGATTCGCGGTGAGGCTCAAAGACAGAAGACATCGAGCCTTTACTGCACTTCATCTGCCGTTGGATATTATCCCCGTTGTTGTTTTTTTTGGGGGGGGTTTGACACGCCGCCGAAGCCTGTTTGGGTTGCCTGTCCCCGTCAAGCTGAAGCATTGCATGCATGAGGGTACTTGCCTGTGGCTTATTCTTGGCTTCGCACAGCTTCCCATCGAAGAATCAAAGCCCAACCAATAAGTTTCAGGGGGACAGCTGCATTTGAACTCTTCGGCCACTGGTGGCGAAGCGGACGCTTTGCTCTTTGCATGTCGGTTCGGAAGGCTGGCACATGGAGTCTGTTCTGCGGGGCTTTTGCCATGTGTTTGCTTTGTTTTGTCCATCCGGAATCCGGAATTGAACCATGCCGTGAATTCTGCGTTTGTTGTTTGTTTCACTCTCGCATCCATGTTCAGACCAGCTTGCAATACTCAGTGCAAGGTGACAACAGCCTTCAGGGCGGCCAGTAAACATTTGCTATAGGACCTAGACTTCCAGATGTTCTGGATGCATGTATGAACGTCCCTGACTTCCAAATGGTTGCAAGCATTCCCTTTTACAAACCTTGCATTTGGCTCTTCAATTAGGCTCTGAAAGAGTAGCCTGGTGGTGCTTTGGGGGGCGGGCTGTGCTGGGGAACAGGCCCGGTCCGTCGAAAACTGAACATTAACCATGCGCGTGTCATTTGGCGTTGCCCTGCAAACACCGCAGCAAAAAGGGTCGGATCCTTCAATCACCGCCTTCAAATCGATCGTTTGAACACCAAGCTTTTATTTGTGCCAGACATCCCGGCATGTTTTGGCAAAAAGAAACAAGTGTCCCTCAAAAAGAAGGCAAACAACCAATAGCTAGCTTGTTTTTGTCCCCCAAACAAGGCAAACAACAAACAAACACATGTTTTTGAGCAGGCAACCCTTGTGGGGGCGGCTGGACAGCCGGAGGCCTTGTTTTTGCAGGCTGTTTTTCTCGCCCAGCGCATTTCCCTTTTGGAAAACTCCGCGCTTGCCGCCCTCGGATCGCGCCTGCGAGGACGCCTCCCCGGAGGTGGCGCGGCTGATCGCCGGCCTCGGGCGCAGCGGCGTGGTGGGCCTCACTGCTGGGGGCCCCAATGCCGCAGTCGGCTCAGCTAGTTCAAATTTATATCATTTCAGTCTGCCCTTTGTACCTCACTTCCAGTCACCACGTCTTGCACATACCGCGAAAAAAAGAGCAGCTATCGGTGGAAGTGCTCGCTGAATGGGAAGCATCTCCTTTATTGGTTTGATTTTGGGTTCCTGTCAATGTCCGGCCTGCTTGCCACGACCAATGTGCAGAAGCAAGATTGAGAAACCAGCACTGGGCTGCTGAAAGTCAGACGGGGGATGTTTCAAGAGCAGCAGGTTGTGATTCAAGGGAACCAAATGCCAGCTTTCTGATAGTCTGTGTAAAATGGTGCAGGAGGCGTCTACCCAAAAGCAATGTGAAGGATTAAAACGGAAGACGTAAAGTCGGGACTGTCCTCTAACCTTCATCTATCCAGCCTCTTATTGAAGCTCATTTGGAAGTCTCCTGAGTTTGGCACAACCATATATATATATATATATATATAGACGCGGTGGTCTAAGAAGGGCACCACACTCACGCTCCGCCACACTCGCGCAACGTGAATTGAGGAATGCATGTCGCGTGTGTCACGGATTGCGCCTTGAAAGGCAACGCTGAGTTTTGTGCTTCGGCATTTTCATTAGGGGAGGTCAGTACTGTGTTTTTCCTTTGCGAAACTATGCATTCTCCTAGCTGATTGGCCTTGGCTGAGGTACAGCCAGTATCCCACCGGAGCCGCTTGGCATTTGTGAAACCGGCTGGCGCGTGGCAAGCTTTGTTTCTTGTCGCGAGTGCTCGGCGACACGTTGGAGCGGCTGAATGTCTACCCTTGTGTCAGGGTTTCTTGGGGCACGTGCTTGGTACAAATGGTCAACCCCAATCGGAGTTTGCTCTCACTCCACCCAATATTCGGATGGTTCAGAGGCCGACTTGCTTAGATGGCCGTGCATTTGGTAGATCGAAACTTCTGCCCAACAGAGCCGATACCGACTACGCATTGAGGGTTGTAAACATGTCAAAATCAGGTTCCCCCCTTGAAGCCTTTTTAATCAAGATAGGACACATCCACATGAAAGAGAGGACTTGCCAAATCGGAGCGCTTTTTGGCAATGCCGCGACCGTTGCCAGATGGGACGTTTGGGCATGTGGGTGTTGTAAGATTGAGACTCTTTTTGCAGGGAACCAACTAAGTGGTTTGGCTCATAGTTTAGGAACGAAATTAATACAAGAGGGCCACCCACTTGGACTTGGCTTGACTTTGAACAACCCCATCAATGACGTGTTCTTAGGGAGTGCACGAAACGGGTTCCTCTCCTCTCACGCGCGGGAAAGCATCATGTTTAGTAAATGTTTAGAGGACCTCTCCTTTCCATATGCTGAGAGCAAGCTGTTGGCAGGCCCAAACCTAACTTGCTCTTGGCTACACAGACACAGGCAATCCAGGCCATTGATTGGGATAGGGCTCCCAAAGCGATGGACATTTGTTTGATCTCGGCACCCGAGCAACGCTCGCCACAGGCGAGCTGGTCCTGAGCTTCTTCCTGGGCAGCTCACTGGCATTGTTCCTCTCCATCGGGGTGCTGCTTTGGCTGCCCGAGAAGAGCCCCTCGGAAAGTGACACGGCCTCTGAACTCGGGAGGCGACGTTTCTGCTCCTTGTCGATCTCGGCCTACTTTGGGCCGAGTTCGGCTCAGGCCCGGTTTGGCCATGGGTCCAGGACGCCAACCGGCGGGTGATCCGTTTCTCGTTTCGGATGGGGTTCCACACGGCAAATTAACTGTGACAGAGTCCTTCTGAACTTTGTGCACACTTTATCCTGAAGTGGCTTCGCCGGGAAGATGAAGGGACAAACACGGGCGACCTTGTTTCCGAAGGTCACTGGGCGACCGGTCAATCATGATTCAGCTATGGACGAGTTTGCTCAATGCATCAACTTGCCTGACTGTCTTGCTCTGCATCATGTCACGCCAGTCAGTTCAATCGTCCTCAATTTGTTTCGGCAAATAGGGACCACCAACAGAACTCCTTTTGTTGTTGAGAAGAGGGCGTTGCCCAGCGACCTTTTGACTTATTGAAGTCGATTGTGGATCCGACAGCCTGCCTGCATTCAGACCTTCGGTCCTTGAGTCAGCAGGTCAGCCATGAGACCGGAGACCAACTACACAGAACAGCATTTAGAGTCGCAACATGCAAATTGGTTGCATGTTCAGAGGTTGAGCTTCAAAGCTACGATTTCATGTTGCAAACGTGCGGTAGAATTCAAAGTACACTTTTTGCTTTTAGTTGTTGTTGTTTTTCCGGCCCGATCATTGCATTTTGAACAGGTTCGCTCGAGCCAATAAGAAGGGCAGAGCTTTTGTCGGATTTCCATGGGCTGTCCGTTGCCAGAGATCATTGACAGGGAGCTCCGAGCACCGCTCTTGTAGATAGATAGATGGCGTGACAGCATTATGGGCGGCACGATTCGATGCTTTAGTTCGAAAGCCGCATCTTTTCCCTAAGCCAGAAAAATTCGAAGCAAACAACATAGGCAACCTTTTTCTCTGGCCAACTCACCTGATCTACATCAATGTTTCAGCTTTCTTGGGTGGGACCGAAATCCAAAACAGAAAAAGCACGTGTTTCTGTTTCGGGGGGCAGCAGGGCAGAAGCGGGGGTGCCTGAGCCTCGATTCGCTTGCAGGTCCCAGGACCTTCTCTGAGGCAGTGGGATCGTTGGGGCGCAAATTGGGCGTTGAACATCTCACTGGATCAAGCTGTTCGGGACCATTAGTGGAAACAACTAGCAGTTTGGACTTGTTTCGGCCATTTCACGGAAGTAAGACATGTGTTCATGTCGTTGTTCTGTCATTCTGCCTTTTGCCCAAGGAGTCAGTGTCTTTTTACCGACCCTGAAGGGATTGCTTGAAAGGTTTGATCATATTGTATGTTACTATGCAAGCCTGCACAAAAAGCATTTGATTCTCGGGATCATTTCGATGAACGCCCATGAAGTCTCACAGGCCTTGACTTGGGTTGCATTTGTTCAATGTCTCAAGATGTCACCATGTGAGTCTCTCTTGGTCTGGTGACCTTATATCATATTTGAATGTAGAGCCCTGAGACAAGAGGGGGAAAGCAACTGGAGGGTGATGATTCCTCGAGTGGCTGGACTTGTGATCCTCTCAGTGAGTTGCACTCATCCCAGTTCGAACACTATGATTGGAGCCTTCCTCATGCGCGCGGTGGCAAACCACCCGCGAGAGGTTGCAATGACTCGCCCAGGTACATGAGCAGCGTCATAAGCATGTTTCGCAGTGTTGCTGTTGCGAAGCTAATCTGAAGCTGGCTACATGTTATATCATGAAGTCGTTGCTGCGCATGGAGCATGAAGTTGTATGGAGTTCTGGTGTCCACAGTGCTCAACATGCTAAGGCATGTTTGCTCAATTGGCAGCTGGCTTAGGTTTGTTAACAAACCTTTAACGTTTTGGAGAAGTGTGCTTCCGCACAGGAGCCTTCGCCGGGATACCTTTGTGATGCCAGTTTCGGCCTTCCCTGGCATCGTGTGTCTCAGTGTGATGGCTCAATGGCAACCCAGGATTACTTAACTTAAGGGGAAGTCCCGAGATTGGGACGGATCGAATTGAACCCTAGAGGCTGCCCAAAACAAAATCGTATAGTACTTGTCGCAGTGTTGATCGTGGTCTAGACTGCCACCCTAATTAGCCTTCCCATGCGCCTCCATTTTGAATATGGGAACCACCCCACGGATTGCTTCTAGGTCTCTTCGGTTAGGTGAGGATGGCAGGAACATCTGGTGACACGCCTGTTATGAGTGATTAGGTTCGGGTCTTGTCAGGGCAAACCTGCTTGCAAGGCGTACTTTCTGACCCCGATCCCGGTCTTCCGCGTAGTGCCCTGCCCAGACGCACATGGCTGGGAGCGATCCAGCTAGCCTCAACATCTATCAGCAGCTGCATCTGCTTTTCAACCGGAGGGGGTAAATTGCATTTGCTTGTCAACCGGAAGTCAAGTGGCTTATGTTAATGATATTGAGCATTCCACTGCGCAGGACCAGATGGAAGTTTGAAGTGTCATTCCCTCCCTGTCATTTGGCTGGGCAAGCCAAGTAGCACACACGTCAACAAAGCCTAGATTGTAGCCATCGACATTTGCCTAGTTATGCATGAATTGACTGGTTCAAATTCGTGCAACTTTCGATTGGCTTTAGCCAAAGGTTCTTCGTGTCTGCTAGCTTAATGTTGCATTAAGAAGCTTGACACTTCCGCTGGACTCAAACAACAGGAGTGGAGTATTGTGATGTCATGTTTATGTATATACCTGGGCCCTCCTAAGTGTGCATTTTTTGTGCTGTTTGGTCCAAAGGCTCCTTTTGGTGCAAACGACACATGTTTTTGCCTCAGTGCATTTTTGCGAATTGTCCTTTTTTGCGTAACCAGGATGAAGACGAAAAGGCGACATTGCCCGACCCAAAGGCGACATTCCCCGACCAAAAAACAACATTTGCCGACTACGTTCTGGCAAGATTTTGAAGCAGCACTTTTCAGAGAAAAATGTTCTTTTTGGAGCAAACGACACAACATATTGCTTTTTCAGCAAGCGGCAGAAAAATGGCACACCTGGAGGGTCTAGGTATGTATGTATTGCTATTGTGGTCGAACTTCTTCGCAAGTGCCCTGCATCTCTTGATGGAATGGCAGACATGTTTTGCGCAGTTAGCTTTCAGACGCAATGGCACGCCTGTCAGATTTGTCCGTGAGGGCGAAGCTTAGCATCGGTTCCCAGGGTCGAAGCGCAGTCCAACAAAGGATGCTCCCCACATAACCCGGTCACCTGTTCCAAGAAACCAGCCCCTGGACTTTCTACGGAAAACCCTGGTTGAGCCCATTGGGTTAGGCTGTCGCCATTATCATTGCCATTCTCTTTTCAGCAGGAGGCGTGACCCGGTCAGTTTCGCATTTGCACGCTGAGGTTTTCTCCTTTCTTCTGATTATGTGGTGCATGGGTGCCGTGGCCAAGATTTGCGGACAGTGCCTTGGCGCAATAGAGCGATGCAATGGAGGTCTTAGCAACATAAGCTTCATGTTGAACAGTAGGCCTGTGAGCAAGCTCAATCTGACAAGCAGCCTTTCAATTTGACCCTGTGAGAGAGAGCCAGAGATGTGCTGGAATGCAGATGGTGATGGAGCTTAGCATGTGTCATTGTTTTGCTTTTGGGATGCCACGGGCGTAACAAATAAGTCCAGCTTGTCGAAGCAATGTTTCGCAGTTTCGAGTGTTCGGCCAGGGCAGATGTCAACCACATGTTCATTCTGAACGTGGATCCTCGCTGCCGAGTCAGCCCAGAGTGGTTCTTTGCGCGTGCTGCCACGCTGACCACAATTTGGATCCTAGTCTTTGGCATCTCGGCGCGGCGTGCCAGGGAGTGGACCACGGACAACGTGTAAAGGTTTGGATTGGATGGTGGAGGATTTTCCAATTTTTCGTGATGTTTGCACAGGCGCCCCAGGCTTCATAAGATCCTGGAACTGTCCAATCTTAGAGTGGAGCCTGCACTTTTGGTGCCAACTCCCCTCTGAATCCGGCAGGTTGGTGAATCCAACCTTGCCCGAACTTAACAAATGAAGCAAAGCGCTCCGTTGTTTTCGTTTTTCTGCAAAACTACCTATCACCTCTACAGCAGCGTTCGCAACCCTGCGAATTGATTGTATATACCTTTGATTGGGCTTGTATAGCCATGTCCAACTTACACATGGAAGCCCAAGCTACAAAATGACCTTTGTGTGTCAGCTTCGCAAGGCAAACGACTACCCTTTGCCCTAGCTGGAACGCACACCTCTTTTTTTCCTGGGGCCTGGCCTTCTCGAGCACCGCTCGTGGGACTCCTGGACACATGGCACAGGAGGCATTTGGGACTCCTGAACACTCTCAATTCATGTTGGTGGGAAGAATCCGCATGTATTGTCCAAAGTCATTCCTGCTAAATGGTACCCAGCTGGGTGGCTCCCAGCTATCCCTTCAACTTTTTAGGTCTTTAGCTGGCGTAGTGGTAGTTTCCATTTCACCCACTAAGAGTTAGTCAAACTTTTGGCAGGGGATCTACCAGGTATGTGCATGGGCAGCCAGGCATGTACGTGGTGGACTACAAGTGGAAGATTGTGCCAACAGTTTGGTCCACGGAGGGCTTCAACAAGCGAGCCTCTCTACACTTTGCCCCTCGGGAGAAAGGGGCAGCCAGAGGATCAGTCAACAGTTGAGCCACAATCAAAACCCGGGTAGATGAAGGTTAGTAAGGGATAATCCCAACATATCCCAGCCTTAACTGGGTGCATCCGCCTTGTTTAATTCCTTGCACGGGAATGGGTAGGATTTGCATACCAGGTTTTGATTATGACTCATTGCCGTCTATGGCCCATTTGGCAGGGAAAAGGGGTGTCTAAGTTTCAACCGCAACCAGATCTACTTTACCCACCTCCGTAGAGAGTGCAGCAAAGTTCAGCTTCGGCTCAGATATTGTTTGGGCCGTTGCTTTTGATGGGGTGCCTGAAGAGGAACAGCATGTGACTGAGTTGAAGATGCTTACTTGGCTACTGCGGGTGATGAGACTCCCCGCTGACAAACATTCAGGACTTGAAGAGGAGTCGGGTGTCCAAAGTGAATGTTGACCTGATTTTTTAGTTTGGGCAACCATGGCGAGGTTCCCAAAGGTTGACTTTGTTTGGGTTCTTCAGGCGAGAAGGGGAGCATTTGTTGTGCATGAACATTGGGAGGAAACTTGCCGCAATGTCTTGCTGGTTTCCTTGTATGCGGTTCAACGCCATCCTAGATATCCAATATCTTTTCACCCTTTGAATCATTCCCAAGCATAGGTGCGCGTTTTAGGTTAGTTTGGTAGAAACAGATGGCACTGGTTTAGATTGGTTTCATTGCCATCTATGTGTCAGGTCACCTAGGTTGCCAAACTTGCCATGAGTTTCTTCTGAGGTGTTCAAAGTCTCCAGCCTTCAAAAATCCGGCAGCGGCATTTTCCAGCTTTCCCCTTGCCAAAACAACGGGTCACTGGAGTCAGCCTGCAAAAGGGTTCCCGGTTTAAACGGGCCATTGGACAACGAGGAATGATGCAGTGGGAAGACCTCTGAAGGCCGACCTTTTGACCTTTGGATGTCCAATTTAGGTCAACCCAGATCTACACGAGACTTCCCTTTTTGCGAAAAGCCCACTAGTTCTGGCTGTAGCCTACCTTTGGAAATCAATAAATGTGTGCGTCGCTTCATTCAGGATACACTTTTTGTTTTATCAAAAAGGACGCAACCCCGCTTTCAAGACTTCAATTTGAGACAAGACCGAATGAAGCCGTGTTGCCTTCTTTGCACCTAATTTCTCGTTGAGGTTTTCTACCCCTTGGTGCTTCTACTCCTGGCGGGCCTCGGCGCGGTCATGCCCTCCACCATTTGCCGGAATCGGCCCCTTGGGCAGATTATGACTCGTAACATGGGTTCCCATGACTGACTTCCATTCGAAGATTCACAATTCATAGATTGCTGTGAAAGTTCAATGGCTGGAACAAATGGTTGGACACAAAGCAAAGTTCCTTGATGATCACCAAGGGGTCCATGTCCAATAATCGAAGTTCATCAGCTCGAGACAGACGTATTTCCCGTTTTACCTGTGTGTGTGTTTTTACCCGTGGTGTTTTTTTAGGTGCACCCTGGAGTTGATATACATTTCGGGTGTGTTGAACTAGGGGGCCCCATTCTATTCTTGGGTGGCTCCCCTTGAGCGTTTTACCCAAGAAAGGGTCACCTACGAAGACTGGGCAACCCGACGCCTCGCAGCCTTTTTCGACGCCTGCGCACATGTCCCATGGTTTGCCATGGCCCTGCCCCCGGTGCGGGCACAAAGCGCCGGCTGCCTGGTGAGGAGCAGAAATTCTTTGTTTTGGCCTGGGTGAAACGAAACCGTGGACCCTCCCTCCAATCAAAGCACCTGTGGGAGGGTACCCGCAAGATGATTTCCTCTTGGGGGTACCCTGTGTCAGTTGCCATGTTAGTGGGAGGGAGGGTAGCCTCGTACAAAGATGTTGCCTGAGAGAGGGGTGCAAGATCATTTTCCTTAAAAAAGGACCATCTGGGGGGTTCCACGTTAGTAAACAGGAGGGTAGATTAATCGGGGGGCCGACGGTCACCAGGGGGAGGGACTCCACAATGATCCACCAGGTTAATTTAACTGGTGTTAACATCACCACTTCTTGGTTTGTTTGGAACACGTGGGCAAGTAGTTTGTTTTTTGTTTTTTTTCAGGGAGCAGCGGTATGGCAAGTTAATCCACATGGTGGCCCATGTTCTGTACCATGGATGCAGGAATCCGACTCTTGCACTCGCTCCTTGGAACCTCGCAGGAGGAATTCGACTCAGCGGCCGAGGTCACGCGACCGCCGGCAATCAGAGGCCAGTTGTGCTACAGGGGTGGCCCTGCGTATGCAACCCGCGTGTTTCCCAAGCGGGGGCTTTCCTGGGCCTAATGGAGAGCCAAGGACGAATCCCACTTTTGGAGTGCATCAAGAGAAACATCACAGATGTGTTAAATAGAAGTTGCTTTGCTGCCACTGACCTAGCGCCAAGAAGCGCAAAGAGACATGGCGACTTACTCGGGTATTCCGTGCTTTCCGAAAGCTAGGAACCCAGTTGCACGCGCCCTTTCCAGGTCCTGCTTAAAGTCCGAAGCTGGACCATTCTAATGTTCACATTTGACTGTTTGCCAGATGTGTTCTCCATTGGCCATTCAGAAAGGCATAGGCGCAGATTATTCCAGACAGAGGCAAACAACGGGTGCCAGAGAGAGAGAGAGGGAGGCAGATAGAGAGAGGGAGAAAGTGAGAGACAGGGATCCCCTCTCGCAACACCAAGCGTGGCACCTCACAAAGCGCCCTGAGGGGATAAGCGACGATGGATTGAAATATGTCGTGATCCCTTCACATAAATACATGTATACTATGTATAAATCTATGCGTACATGCCTGTAGCGATACCAGGTTCTTCCGGACTTCGTAATTTCCCGTCAGGGCAAGCCTTTGGATGTCCTATTTGACCGGCGGGGCTCGCTGGGGCAGCGGCCCTTTACCTCTTCCGGCGTTTTGAGCAGGCCAGGTGGCCGGGTTTGGGGTCAGGGTGGGTTGCAATTGGCTAAAGCTTGCTGTGGACCCCTTGCCTCACTCAAACCTCAAGGATGTTTGGCTCAGTCCAAGCCAACCTTTGACTTTTTGCCGGTCCAGATTTGGCTTATTTAATTTGAAGCCAATTGGTTTCACAAGTTTCATCATTCACTTCCAGGTCGTTTGGGTGAGCTGAACAGAACTCGCGGAGACTCGTGTTCAAGCACTTCGCCCAACCCTGAGGGCAAGGTTGATCAAGCTACGGCCAGCAAACGATCGAACCCAGGCCAGGTCACATCTCTTGTTGCACAGCAGGCTCACATGTTTTTGCTAGAAGACCACAAGTCAAAGGATTGAAGTCTTGAGCGCATTCTAGATTCTGGACGGAATCTAGATGGTTCGGGGGAACACGCGCCCAATTTGCCGTGACCCATCCAATTCGCTGTACTTGAAGCCGCCGCACCTGGATCGCCTGGATTCGCGTTTCCGTGATTCCCTATGTGCAAAGACGGGGCGGAGTTCGACGCGACATTTACAGTGCTTGCAACAGTCGTCTTTGTTTCCCTTTCCGCGTATGTTGCGCACTCAAACCCAGTGCACTGGGTTTGGGGCAACCGTCTTGCGAAGACCAGCGCGCAAGGCAATGCGATGGGGTTCAATACCGGGGCATTTTTCGGCTCAGATGGTGTCCGCTACCACTCAAGTCACCCTCCAAGGAACATTTAATGTATACCCTTCACATAGTACATCTTGGTTGCATATAATTCGTTGCGGGAGTTTTGAGGTAAGTAGTGAAAAACCTGCTGGAAACACTTGAAGCAAGTGTTTTGTTCCTTGGCTGGCAAAGACTATTCCCATAAACCAACACCACAGTCAAAGGGGCTCACGCACAAAGCAACAGACCTGTGATGGGCGGGCAAAAGTTTGGACTCCACTCCTTGCATGCCTGCAGGGATGCTCGTGCTAGCGCGGCCTTGGCGAAGCAATCCAAAAAGATGAGCAGCCAGGCAGGATTCGCGCGTCAAACATGGCACTCTTGTATGTTGTCATGTGCTAGATTGTCGTGACGAGCACTTGCAACGCGAATGTCTGTCAACAAACACGTTTGCTCAGGGTGAGCGCGCGATGTTTCGGGGTGGCCGCTGCATGTGGGCTTCCCTGAGCCTGGGTGTCTGGCTGCCAAGTGAGTTTGCTTTCTGCTTGTGAGCTAGAGCTAGTCTAGAGCGCTGGACACAAGACAAACAGCTCCAGTTTGAAGATGGATCTCCAGTTTGGCTTTCGCAGGTGCATGGATTTACAAAACGGCTCCATATCTTTACGAATCAGACCTCCAGGTGTGCCGGAGTTGGAAGTTTGGTGGTGCTGACGCCGCCTTTTTGGCCTAAGGCCAGGTCCAGCAAAATGGCCTGATGGCTTTGCAAGTTGAAAGCGGCAACAGCATCTCCGTACACCTACAAGGCACTTGGAGACCTTTGTCTAAACTTCTGTCCTTCTTCTCGGTCTCGAGCAGTGCTTGTAAACACTGGTGCCCGCCTCAGGAATTGAAGCGAAATCGCTCTTTTTGAGGGGCAGGACAACAGCTTAAAGGCAGATTGCTGGGAACATGTCTGTAACAAACAAGTCTCACTCTCTGAGTACAGGACCTTTAAGCCACTAACTGATCAAACAATTTGGGCCTTTCCCTGCAGAAAGTAAGGCACGGCAAGTGACCTCGAAAATGGTTATCAACATGATCTTGTTGGTATTCAAAGTTGCTTTTTCCCTAGGGGGTGATATGTTGTCAGGGCAAATATGGCCATGAATATTTAACCCGGGGACCTCCCAAATGGGCCATGACTCGACCCCCCGCATCACGGGTGGTCGCGCAGGTCTCG
Source organism: Effrenium voratum (assembly GCA_963377175.1). NCBI lineage: Eukaryota > Dinophyceae > Suessiales > Symbiodiniaceae > Effrenium > Effrenium voratum. The sequence continues at coordinate 630,736 of CAUJNA010000191.1, read as the reverse complement.
GTGATCAACTTCGACCAGGCCCTGGACGTGGCCTCCAAGCGCGCGGCGAAGCGCTGCGCCAACGAGCGGAAGCTCATGGGGAGGTGGCCCCAAGCCATGCAGCACAGGAACCCCACCATGTGCCCCTCGGAACGGATTCGTTATTTTGCTCTTTTTTCTTCTGTTTTTGTAGGGTAGGGGGCAGTCCCAACCACAAATGCGTGTGGCCGCCCTTTCATTTAGCGCTAAGATTTGGGTCTATAGTCTCTTTTTTTTATACCAGGTGTTGATTGTGGCTCGTGTCCGGCAGGCTTGGCAACAGGGTTGCAAGGGGCACCTATTTATCATTCAACACCATGGAGAAACCGAAGCAATGTGCAGGCCAAGTATGCGGGTTGCGGCTCCAAATGTATGACGGGCGCAAAGTGTGTGCTGGATTCTCTTGACGCCCCGGATGAAGCAAACATTGTAGGGACGGAGACTTTGTTCAGGGCCTCGTTTGGGCTGCTTTAGCAGCTTCAAGCAGGGTCGTCTCACTTGCAGACTGCACACATCCGCCGAATGTTTGTGGGTTTCCTGTGTTGGTCCACTTGGTCGAGAAATCATGCATCTGCAGCACGTTTGGACAAGGCCGGCTGCCCCCCCGTGAATCTGAGCTGGCTAAACAGCACGGTTTCTTCAGATTTGTTCTGCTGCAGCCCAGACTCAGGCATCAAGGAGCTCGTGGGGAGCAAATCCTTTGTGCAGTCCGCCTACAAGCGCAACATAGAGGAGCCCACTGACTGTTCAAGGTTCTTGGTGTTTCATTTAAAAAATAAAAATAATCCGGTCGGCCGTGCCAATCAGAGGCTTACCCAGCAAAAGGATCTGCTTCTTACTTAGGTCGAACCACCACCTATTGACCCAGAGAGCATTGCCAATCCGAAGTGGACACTCGGCTCAGTGTGCCCAACCTGAGTTGTAGTTTTAATGCCAGTGTTGCACACTCAGGCTGCATTTGTTGCTGGATTTTGTGGTTGCCTTGTGCTAAGGGCCCTTTGAGGGTGTTGGAGGGGTAAGGCTGCTCTCAAAGCAACTGTTCGGACTGCAGCGGTTGCTTCAGGAGATTCGATGGGCAGAGCAGGCCATGCGAAAAAGTGGCATGGTGGAGGTCGAAAAGCAGGCAAGGAGCCGCCTGGCAATGAGATATTGCAGAGGGCAAGCGGTTTGGGCAGCGCCATGGACACCGAAACCTGACCCAAGGTGACCTGAGGTTGATCGTGATAGTCAGGCGGACATGCAAACACCTCTTTGGAACCCAAGGCCCAGGGCCCTTTGGAGTTGTCAGACCTAAGGAAACAATGGCCTCCCACCAAGCAGCTTCGATGGTTGGAACCTGCGTCCCCTGTTCCCTTGTTGGTGCTTTCAAGCATCACCTTTGTGACACAATTTTTAGGTGAGTTTTCCTAGGGGTCAGGAGCAATATCGGGAGCTCTGAGGAAGGAAATGCTTGTGAGGCCCTCAATCGAACGCCAACCGGACCCGCTAACCACGAAGTATTGCTTTCACGGGTTCCAGGCGGAGGACGACTGATGTGGGAGACACACCACATTCAACATTTGCCTTTCTTGGGCTGTCACTTGAGTTTTAAAGGGGCGAGCGACCGAAAGAAAACCAACCATTTCGTGTCCAGCCTTTTGAAGGCTGGGAAGGAACGCAATGGCTTCAAGCAGGTTTGGTCTTAGAAAAGGGTCCCTGGAGTGAGATTCTAGCCCTAGGACCCAGTTCAGACTTGCTCGAACACTGCTTTAAAGGGGTTGCAACAAGTTTTGAGCATGAATGGATTTTCTGGGATTTGGGGAAGCTTGCATAAGGACGGAGCTCTATCAAAGAGAGCTTCACTTCCTTCGGAGACGTGGTGCAGGCAGCGCAGCTAGCGCGCAAGGCGGGGGTAGCCTAGGAGTGGCGACCTGCGGAGCTGCGACTCCACAGGTGACTCTGGGTGAAAGATGGATTCATGGATGTTGTTTTGGGGGCAGCCGTGTGGTTCACGAGGATGGCCCAAGTCATTTATGTGTAAGGGGTACCCTTGTGGTTGTTTCAAGGGCGAACCGAGAGGAAACCATCCATCTCGAGGATTCTAGCCCATTGAAGGATCAGCACAGGTGCCGCAGATTGGAATCCTCTTCCTCAGGCTTACATGGAAGCGTTCAGCAAAGATAAGTCCCCTTGGCGGGTCTTAACAAGTTCCAGGTGTAAGAAAGCCAAGAGAGCCATGCTCGGTGCGCCAAACACCTGAACACAAACTGCCCTGAACCTACACTCCAATCCGGGCAGGTCGTGAATGTATATGAGTGTAGAAGTTAGGGCGACGCTGTGCCGCAATTGAGGTGGACAGAGGCATGACTTGTTGGACTGGCTCATGGCCCAAACTCAGGGCGGCTTTCTTGCGCTTGTTTGCTTCGCCTGCATGCTGGGGGCGAGGGCTTGTCTGGATGCACCCCCTTTCGGACTATTTGTCAATTTCCAGGTGGCCGGGAAGCAAGAGACTCCCTTTTGCAGGTCTGTTTTCTGGCAAGCCACGCTTGTCGGTGAGGAGGGGCTGCTGAGTGACTCGCCCACGGAGAAGGGCCAGGAGAGTCGCCGCAGCTCCTTCCGGCGAGGCTCCATGCACGACTCAGAGCAGGCGCTGGCGGGGTCCAGGGAGGGCCCTGAAAATGTGTCCAGGACACTCCCACCCCCCACCTCCCGACCTTCTTTCAGTTTCCATGTCAACTGGAGGCAGGGTGTCCATTGGCTGACAAGCTCAGGGGCCACCCAAGACGTTGGTTGGTTCTGAGCTTACAACACGGCGCACGACAACCCATGTGGTGTTGCCTGGAAGTGTGGCTGACGGGCTACATTTTTGCACAATGTGCTTCCACAGTGCAAATGAAACGTGCCACATGCGCTTCCGTACGTGGAATTGATCGTGTTGTCCAACAATGCTTTTCTATATGGGTGATCAGCAGGAGGTCCGACACAAGCTCCGAGTTGCCCATGTCCGCTTGGAAGCCTTCAACTGTTTGGATGTTGAGGGTTGCTGCCTTGCAAGCAGCAGGTATATGAGATATATGTCGCTATGTTTTCCAAAATTCATTCGTTTTCTCTTGCATTGATCATCAGATCATCAATCCTGTTTTGTTTGCCCGCTCGCCCCATGTTTTCAACAGCCGAGCGCCTGACTATTTGGGCCGCATGGAGCCCTTGTGCTTGGCACGACCCGCCTGTTAGAAGGACACCACCCTTTCCCGATGGGCCCTGTTGCCTCACTATCAGTTTCAATCACTGTCCTTAGTTTTTTTTACATGCTTTTAAGTTGTTTTCTTTTTTCGTTGGCTTCTGTGTTTTTGTCGCTTGCTACCCAAAGGCAACGTGCCTTCTGGCCGGTGACGAGAAGGTGGGACCCTTCGTTTTCGGCCTTCGGGCGCCGCGGTTTGCAGGAGTCTGTGGCGCGACTCCTGCGCCGGGCACGAAGCATCTGGGATCCAATTGGATAGTCAGTGGATGAAGGATGCCTCCAACAAGGAACAAGGCTGTGCCATACTTTGGATCGAACCAAGACTCTCACCGATCTGCGGCCAATGCTAACATGCGCCGGCCTTCGAGCGCCAAATAATAGCTTCTTTATGGACTTGTCCACGACTGAGCCTTGGTTCACCTTGTGAGTCCACGAAACAGAAAAGGGGTGCTCGAAACCGTGAAGGGGCCCTGGCCACTTTGTCGGCGATTCTTGTGGAGTTTGGCTGGGTCTGCTTAGAAATGAAGCCTGTTCAGTTTGCCGGATGGGATGCCTCAGCATTTGTTTCGCTCATTTATCATCTTGCATGCGACATGTAAGAATGTGAGAGCCATGACACATGACTCACTTCTCCCAAATCACGATCGACATTTGCCATGTGTTTAGCATGGGCACAGGGCAAAGCTATAGGCACCAATGTCCAGAAGCTCGATATATGCTCCAAGGCCCATCCATGGCCCAAGGATATTTGCATACCGGGGGTGAGCTTACCCAACTCTGTGTGCAGACATATGTACAGGTATGTCTACTTGGATGTGAAAGGAAGTTTTACCCCCCCCCCCCCTCCCCACTTCACTACCCAGGAACTTGCCGTGTTCCTTGCTGAACGCACTTGTGGTTCTGATGTTTGCATGTTGTATGCAGAGTTGCTCGACGTACGCCCAGGAGTATGTTCTCTAGGCAAACACAGGCAGCACTTGTTCATTTCGTTGGGTGTGCTGAAAAGCAGGCGGCAAAGTGCCATTCCTTGAGCCTGTTGGGTGAAGGTTCCTTGAATCAAGCAAAACCGAAACTGCGAGGTCTTTTGCGTTTTCGGACAGACAAAAAAAGCGCTCCAGCTCTCTCAAATCGCCCGCATGTGAGGTGATTTGGACCTGAGCTCGGAGTTCGAGCTCAAAGAGATTTTGACGGATCCAGACCCTGCGAGCATGTACACTCGCTTTAAGGTGGACGACGCTTGGGTCGCCTTTGGCCTTCGCATATTAGATGGGAGGTGTTGAGATGTTATCAGTTGACAAAGCCGGAATGACTTTCAAACTTTTGATCCTTGCATCCGACCCCTGTCCCCCACAGTCCATCGCGAAACAATTTCTTCACCAGCTGAAGAAACCCCCAAGACAGCACCCTTTGTGGGAGAGGTCGCACACCCTCTTTGCAAGGTCGGCATTTTTGCACAGCGGCCCCAACCGAGGAAGCCCTGAAAGATGTCGATTTTAGAAGTAAAAAGCTTTGGCACCCTTGTCTTGCAGCTTTGGCAAGCTCACACTTTGTGACGCCAACTTGGATGGCCTCACAGTTTGAAGAACGACCAATCTAGGTTTGCCCTTCAAGGTGCAGTGTTTAACTTAGGTGGGATACACAAAGCAACCTGCAAGATTGTTCTCTCTCTCGTGTTTCAAGTACGGTAGCCTTGAAAGCCCGGAACCTCTCCACCTTGCTTCCATGTACCTACTTCCAGGCTTCAGCGTGACATGGACCTTGACTGGTTGGGCTTCATTTGCGATTGCGACCACTTAGTTTTCAATCCACCTGCTCCGTACGGATCTCTCTCGTTGTTTTTGCAAACCCCGCGGGCTTTTCCCGGGGATCTCGCCGCAAAATCGAAGGACATCTTGTCCTTCCCGGTGTCGGAGCAAGAGCGCATCCGCGAGGCCTTCTTCCGCTTTAAGAGCATTGGCAGCTCCGACATCGAGGCCGGGTCAAGCCGTGTTCGAACGAAGGAGCCCGTATCCGGATCCCGGAAGGGAAGTTTGGTGGAAGGAGGGGGGGGGTTAAGGATGTGGGGTGAACGAACCCCTGGAAAACTAGCACGAAACGCTTGGGAATATGCATGTGGAGGCTCAAATCTGTGACTTTGCAGGTTTGCACTGTTGGGAGGCGCCAGGCGGCTTCAACAGGAAACAAGCGCCCCCATTCGGAAGTACACTGATCTTCTTGGTCATGTCATGTGATCGGTTGATGGGTTGAATTAGGTGTATGGATCTGCAAATCAAGCAAAAGGATGGCAGGAGCTCCACTTACCCACTGCAGCCACTACGCCATGGCCATAGGGTTGCTTACCGAGGTCCGATGCCAGCCAGGGACACGACATGTCATGTTTCATGGTTTTGTCTTAGGTAGATGACCTGGAGAAGGTCCTTTGCCACTTGGGCTACCTGAAGATTGACGCGAAGGAGCAGCGGACAGGGACACATCGAAAGCCACAAGCCAAAACGGTGTGAGAGGAGTGAATGTTGAGGCGTTTCATATCGAACATGAAGGGGTCCCAACAGTAACAGGGGCCCACATGCGTGAAAAATAATGAAGGCAACTCATAGCAGTCAGCGGGTCAGCAAGTCACCGCTTTCAACGATTGGCATTAGATCTCAAGTAGGTCTCCTTGAGCTTGGGTAGCCAGGGACCAAGCAATGCATGCGTTTCTTCATGCCTGTCAGGAGATTGTAGATATCACGCACAAAGTGACAAAGTTCACCACCCTCGACTATGACGAGTTCATTCGCTTCATGCGTGAATACACGGCCTATGAGCGCAAGGAGGTGCAGAGAGTCTTCAGAGAGTTTGATGAAGACGCCTCTGGATCCCTGGATACCGAGGAGCTTGACAAGCTGCATGCCTGCGTTCTTGCTTGGTTGCCCCCAATTCGCAGCTCAACTTGTTTGGTTGATGAGGATGGGTTGTGCTGAGTTGGCCATTGCATGCAAAGCTGGTGGCAAGGTGTGACAGGACACCTGCTTAAAATTGAAGCAAACTTCACGAGCTTTGTTGGCATTCCTGGACTCCAAGGCTCCTGAATGCCTTTGGGCAAACCATAGCAATGGTACAATGCGGGATTTCATCACCCCTTTTAAGGTTGGGTGGGTTTTTCAAAGTCGTGCAGGTGTAAGAAGGCGCTTAAGGGGGGTCCCTTCGCGATAGCAAACCATGACACAATGCCACCCAAAAGCTCAGCATCCAACTGGCCTGAAGGCATCACAGCGATGAGCTCGTTGTGCAGCAACGAAAGGGAGCCGGAGCCGGTTTTCTTGTGGTTTCCTAGCCCTGGTCGCGGCGGAACCCTGGTTAGTTGCTTAGATTGGTTTGGTTGGGTTGATTTGATTGGGTTTGGTTGATTTGTTTGGTGGCATCCCCGGCGTGTCCGTCCTCACTTAAAACCTGCTCTGAGTTGGTGGTAGTTCGCCTTTCAGACTGCTGCCCCTTGCGTAGCATCCACGTTGAGTCGGTCACAGTGGGACACCAGAGGAGATGGTTCAAATGTGCATCACATGCACAACAAAAACACGGCACCAACTGAAGAAGTGCGCCTTTCTTTGTCCCTCCGTCAGGGGTTTGGGTGTGTGTGTGTGTGTTGTTCGGAGATGTTCGGAGAACCTCTTTTGGGACATTTTGCGCAGGGAACTAAGAAACCGAAGGCTGGGAGAGATCCCCTAGTGCTGATGGTTTGTCGGGTTCCACCGTTGCCCTTTCTGCAATGCAAGTTATCCACAGCCCTCCTTTCCACTTCCCGTACGAGAAAGAGAGGTAATTTTTTGGCCTTCCCCCAACCGGAGATCCCAGAACTGGCTTCTGAACTTCCTTCGAATTCCCTTCATCCAGAGAGTCAAACCCAAAAAACAAAAAGTTCATTAAAAAAAAGCGTCGTCTTTTCTCCCCTCCGATTGTGTTTTTGCGCGCTGAAACTCGCAGTTCCGGTCTCTAAGTGGCAGGAGATCGAGCAAGTCATGCGTTCCTTTGGCATTACGCCCTTCAAGTCCACCGTCCTGGCGGCCATCGCCGTGGTGGACGAGGACCGAATCTGGCAACAAATCGACGAGGGTTGAGGCCACCCCATGGACGTGCCGAGAGAAGCCAGGTGGAATTGGCTGATTTTCAAGCAAGGAAACCCCAAGGATGTCTTGGTTGTTGGCTTGGTTGCTTGTAGCTTTCCCTGTAAACTCAACCTTTCTGAAAGGTATGGGCAAACGAAGGGGGTTGAAAATGTCAGTTGAGACTTCCTTTGGACATGTATTTCGCAACGTTTTTAGGAACGATTTGGATATGTCTTGGGAGATGTCTTTGGGATGTTGGTTGAGGGCGTTTACGGGGATGTCTTTAGACTTTCTTTTGGGCATGTCTTTGGGCCTGCTTTGTTTGTGGAGGTGAATGTTTTTTTGCGGATTACTTTTAGGGTGTCTTTCTTGTCATGTTGTTGGGGATGTCTGCCAATGCCTTCGGGATGGCGCATCTTTGCATTCGAGATCAGCTTCTGCCTGCGTACGTCTACAGTGACGCACGGACCTTGCTAGCACGGAGATCAAGGCTCCAGGCGGCCAAGGATGTTCGGGTCAAACACTATCTGTTGGGCCAACTTGAGTGGGGATTGAATCGTCATAGGGGGGAATCAACCTTTCCAGCTCCGCTTTACAGCGGGGCGGAGCCATTTGTGTCACGCCCCCGTCCCGCCTGATTTGTCCTTTCCGTTGTCAACCCGCGCGTGGCATCCCTTGGCTTCTTTGCGGCCAGCAAGTTAGCCCCTTTCGGCGAGGATTCCACCGGTCTGGTGGAGTTCCACGAGTTTGTGCACCTGCTTACCTTCTACATGAAGACTGAAGGACCTGCTGTGCTCATTGACTGGGCACCTAAAAGGGCACATGCTGTTTAGCTTGGCCTAAACGAAATCAACCGGGGGTGGCGGATGCTTTGCTTACTTTTTTCCAGACCACTCTGTTTAGCGTGTACAACCAAAAGTCAGTGGGTTTGATGCGCTGCTCACTTGAGAGGGCTCAATGCAAATGGATAGCTGCCCAACCGGGGGCCCAGCCTGGGGAGATGCGCGGCGGAAACATAGGACGGAGGTGCGTGACGGCAAAACATTCGCGGCATGTTGTTGTTGATAGCGTGTGTCACGAAACTTCCTGATGTCAGCATTTGGCTTCCGTACATGCCGGCATTCAGCAGCAAGGCGTTATTTCTGAATTGGGGAATCTCCACAGGCTTAATGTTTCAACAGGTGCACACCCACACACTTGCCACACACATACACCTACGAGAGCAGGGCGATTTGGCCTTACAAGCTTGCCCATAGCGAGCCACTGTCCAAAGCCTTCTATCAGCAACTGCATTGTATTTGATTGCACCATGCTGCACGGAGAGACTAGGCCTGTGATTATGCGATTGGGCAACCTCTCGTGTTTGGCCTGCAGGTATTTTCACAAACAGGACGCAGCTTCTTAGGCAGCCCCCTTCCAGCCCAACCAATGGATGCGCAGCAGGATTCTCCAGGGCTGAAGTGAATGAGCTGTACTATGCTTCCTGGCAAGCATAGCCCAGAATCAGCTTAGCTGTTCAGTTGAAGCACCCATGCCATTCTCGTTGCTTTGCTGCCTTTTGTGAGGAGAGTAGCTTTGCTTTCAGGGGGCGCTTAAAGGAATCACCACCACCCAATTTGGAGAGAACATGTGCAGGTTACCAGCTGCGCTGCCTTGTCTTCCAGTGTGCCTGCCAGCTCTTTTGTATGTGTTGCACGCGGGGCTTGCAATATTTGGTTGTATAGTCAGCAAAGCCGCAGTGGACTGACCCGGACAAATGAAGCTGTTCTCCGAGGTCTGAAAATCGTCAATGGGTTGGGGTTGGGTGAGGATACGCGATGCGTCAAAGGTGCTGATGCCTAGCACGATTTGCAACTTATGAAAAGCATGATTGATACCAGGGTATATCTCCAATTTTCCTCCCCCGTCTCCAGCATGAGGCCTGAAGGCAAACATCCAGCAGCGATTTTGTCAACCGCCCACTTGACCAGATTCGATGTTTGTTTTTAAACTCCGCACGAGGGGTCGACCTCCATAGATCCCAAGATGCTGTGGCTTGTGTTGGGTAACTGGAGGACCCTCCTACGCACCGGGCTCCAGGAGGAAAACCCAGTTTGCCCATGCCTTCTGAGTGCCCTTCATCTAGCATTACGCTGCCAGAGAGAAACTCTGTGAACATTCTGGCCCAAACATTGATGTTTAGAAGACTTAAGGGGCGTATAAGGACTTTTGCTCTTCCATCCAACTGTTCCATGTCTTAGACAAATGCCAGAATACTCAGATTTGCCCAGCGTGCTTTGATTAGCTGCATGTCCGCCTAGACAATGAATCTTTGCGCACCAGCACCATGGAAATCAGGCCGCCCCAGCCGGTTGGTAGCATAAGGCCACCGAAACACCTGAGCGGGTCCGAAGTGGCATTGACCGCTCCGAGCGCTCTCCGGCAACGCGTCGAAGTGGGTATGGACCGCAGGTTTTGGCCCATGTTTCCATGTGCCAGGATTCCACGTTGGGGTGTCCATATGTTTGACAACGCCAAGTCACAGCCGAGGTTTTCTACCAGTTCGCCACGCACATCCCCGGCACTCAGTTGCGGGAGTTGGCCCCGGAGGTGCTGCGCAACACCATGCTGGCCTTGCCGCTCGGATGGGCCGAAGCCTTGAAGCCGCCGAGGTCCGAGGTCCGAGGTCCTGTGGACGAAATCCATTTCGCACCACGTTGAAACCATGGGAAACCATGGCTTGTGGGCATTTACAGCAGAATCATCATTCCAGGGATTCTTGGGTGCAGGATTTCGGCCATCCACGTTAGGTCCGGAGGAGGCCTTGACCCGGTTGTTCCGTTTGTTTGCGGGTGATGCTTGCCATCCCAGTGACTACCTCGTACATTTGAACCTAGCGGATTGATGAGGGGTGGTTTGCCGAATGTAGCAGATTCTCTTTAATATGTAGCAGCCTGAAGATACCAACCATGTTTATCAATTCTAGGTGCCTGTTGGATACTATACCTTTTAGCAATTTTGCTTGCTGGTTGAAGTTGTCTTTGTAGCTTCGCTTGACTTTTGAACATGGGACTCAATGCCCTTTCTTCCAAGGAAATGGGTCAACAGAGCAAATCCCGTGCTGGTTTTCTTTCGACTGGCAGGTGAGGGGAGGCAAAGAACGTAGAACGTTTGCGCATGACAATGCTTGTTTGTTTCAATACCCATTGGTCAACTGTAAATGCGTGGCTTGAATGTCAAAGAAGAAATTCCATGCGGTGTGTTCTTGAATGTTGCATTGTTAAACATCATGTTTGATATTTGTGTTGGGATGTTTTCCTTTCACGAGCCCAGCTGTAATGAACACAGACAGCACCAACTGTTCGGTTCGTTTGAAGTTTTCTTGGCTAAAGGTTTATGTGGTGTTCTCAGGCCCGGAGAGTAGAAGATGGAACCCTGGGCCAAGTCTAACTGTTTGGATCCTTCCAGGGCATCATCGGAGAGGAACTTTTGTTTGCAACACCCAATGAGGCTGATTCATCATCTGAAAGCGTAGAGGGCTTATGCCGTATGCTTGATTTCACTAAAGGCTTTTGCCCTTATAATTTGCAAGTGCTTTTCCGGCTCTCAAGTGTGGCGAGCATGAGGTTTGGGCCGCAGCAAACCAGCCTGGCATGCAACCTGGTGAACCAGGCGAGCCTTCGAGTTTCCCTTGTGTGTTCCGTGGTCGCCCCAATATAATGTTTGTAACTTGGATATGCCGTATATATATATATATATTTGCTGAGGCTATGCTGCCCTTGTGTGCCTTTTGGTTGGTTGGTTGGTTGGTTGGTTGGTTGGTTGCTTCCGAGTGCTGACTTGTGTTTGTGAGCGTGTGTTCCCGATTTCCAAAAGGCTTGGGAAGCTGCAGCCTCTCCATGTGCATGTGTGGCTAGGTCCCTCCATGGGTGTGTGTGGGTGTGTTTTGATGATGCCCGTTCAAAGGTATTGGCTTAAAGGTGACATCGGCAAGAAAGCCACATGTCTTGCGGGTCCCCCTAGTTTGCCCCGTACCCCTGAAGCCCGGGCAGGTCATGAAGCAGATGGAGAAGAAGAAGAAAGAAAAGGCCGCCAAGCGAGCCCAGAACCGGGAGCAAGGCGGCACTGAGGACGGACACCGAAGGCCAAAAAAGCGAACGGCCGAAGCCGAAGAAGCATGCGCAGGGGAAGAACAAGAAGCTATCATGCAGGCCTATGAGGGGTAGACATGAATGCTTGTTTACGTGTTTGCCATTGGGCATTAGTGGGGTGTGAGCAGATTTGGACCCAAGGTAGGGTCTAACAAGTCGAGAGTGTTGTAAACTTGCTGAGCTCATCGAATGACCTTGCTTCCTTGTGGGTGCCAGTCCTTCTCTTTGCTCTTTGGATGTCCTTCAATTTGTGTGACCCCTCTGGAGTTGTGTCATGTGCAAGTTGCCGTGCCTAGGCCACATCAGGGGTGTTGAAACACACAATCTCCAAGCAAAAGATCTTTCTGCAAATTCGCAACCACATGTTCAACAAGGTCATGTTCGACTGGCTCCTTGTAGCATGCAAGCCAAAAGGGGCGATGCCACCGTCAACAGTTCGCGGCACCTTCCAGGAGGCCGGAATGAAGTTCCGGGAGTTTCTAGTGCTGGCGAGGCGCCTGAGGGAGACCGAGATCAAGGAGTGCAAGAAGCACTTCGACCAGGCGAGAGCGATTCGGAGTCATGGATGTAAGGGCTTCAGCCGGCCCTTCGGAGCCTTTTTCCAGCTGACGCTCCTAAGCCCAAGGCGGCCGACCGCTCGTCAAAGAAACCTAAATAGGTTCGCGGTGCCAGTCTGCGTCACATAGGCTAACATGTTTTCGTGTTTTTGACAGGGCTTCTAAGATACATTTGACTTGCAACAATACCGCGTTTCCAGCCCCGGACCAAAAGGAAGCCACTATTGCACGGCAATGTTCAGGCCTTCCTCCTCCAACAATCCCCACTTTTGCAAGTTGTGGGCCAATTTTGGGAACCCTACTTTGAAGGCGGTCCAACAGGATGAACTTGGTAGTTCCCAGGGATTTGGAGGAGACAGAGGTGGATCATTAAAGAACCTTGTTCGGGTTGCCACCTGCCAGGTCAATGCGATGTGTCGTCAACTACCAGAAATCCCTGCGAAGGCTTGCCAATAGGTCGCTACGCGATATGGTTTACCCCATGGAACGAATGGCTGGGTTGTTCAACAGAATTCCACCGGATGCCGGATGGTAGCGGTTGGTTCACAATGGGGTAGTAGTGCGCCATAGCCGAAAACAGATTGGGACGCGGGATCGCGCTTGTTTTTAACAACCCGGCATCAGCATTGTGCAACTGCCACTCTACAACATGGATGACGTGTTGATAGCGCTGACAAGCGAAAACCCCTGAGTTTTATTATAGCGTCCGACTAATTTGCAAGTAGCACTTGGCATGAACGGTGCCAAACATGCAGAACACATGCCATCAGAGGATCTACGGCGTGACTATTTAAAAAATCAAAATAAATGCAGGTACGTGTCATCTCGCCGGCCAACTCCGACAGGTGGACTGGCAGCAGACGGGGTATTTGGCGGCGGGGGACCTGCTGAAGCTCCTGAGAGTTTTCGAGTACCAGCCCCTGCGCAGCGACGCTCGAGCTGTTGGAAGCCGAGTGGCGGGCTGAGGGCTGGGGACTTGTCCAACCTAACGGGGATCAAGGCATCCTTTGGGCAGGGGATGTTTGGTGTCGCTGGATTGCCGTTTAAAAGGATGGCCCTTCAGTCTGGGGCATTCAAGATCAATCCGCAAGATCCTTATGGTAGCGGTTGTCTCTGAGCAGATGAATTGGATATGAATTCGGTCCAGGGCCGAGTGGTTGCCCAATGGGAAGCCCCTCCAAGTTGTTAGCTTGGTGCCCCCCTTTCAAAGGGAAACCAACAAGATGGCTTTGCCAGTGCTTTGTTGATCTTAAAAGAAAAACAAAACAGAGGTTGCGTTCAGATACTTGCCGTTTGATAGCATTCCACTACGGGACACCCAGTGATCGACGGGCCAGCCAGGGGGTGCCTTGGCCCTAAGTGTCGCCGAATCCTCATGCTTGAAGCATCCCAAAGGGCAACCTCGCATGTTTCGGTGGCTTCTCTAAGGGAAGCCACAAAAGGATACTTAGGGTTTCATTTTAACGCCCAGCTGAAAATCGCGGGACAGTGTGTTCAACGCAATTGTGTCGGGAACCGGCAAGGCTAGTCTTGAAATTTCGAGATGGACGAAGTCCTAGACCTGCCTAGCTCCCAGGACATCGAGGACCTCCTAGAACGGAGCACCGTGGAGGAGGTGGGTCCATTTAAGGGCGAGGGTGAAATGACATTTCTTTTGCGCAAATGATAACGACCACTAGGAGGGTTCTGCGGCGTCGCCTGTGAAGAAGGCTCCAGTCTGTGAAGTATCTTAATTTGCCCATATTTCTCCGGGGGAATTAGGTGTCAGAGACAAAATGGTTCATCTGAAAACGCACCCGCTCATTCGATTCAACTAAGATGCAACATTGAAGGTTGGACTTCTTTGTGGAATCGGCCAGATCTGAAAGCAGACACCACGGCCAACAATTGCCCCCGCCCCCACAATTCCATTTGTTTTGGGCAAAAGCTATGATGAGCTAACCTGGTGGTAAAGCGAGCTTATTGGTGATGAATATGCTGCTTCAACAAGGGATTCCTTCTTGCCGTTGGCGCAATTGGATGACCCCAGCCTGGAGAAACTGAATATGGGGAGGGGGGTGACCCTGGATTCAAAGTTCCGTTTGTCCCTTTGCGGTCAAGGCTAGGGCCCCCACCAGTCCATCCCCTTAAGGTAGGGAGGATATCAGATCCTGCCCCCGATGTTGGCGCTGGTTCTGTTTTTCTTTAGGTTCGACCCCACACCAAACCTGAAGTTCAGCTTGGTGCTGTAGCGCCATCAGCATTCCGACCAGAACAATTCGCTAGACTCCTAGAAGTGACCTCGCTCTATGTACCCCTCTCCGCCTTGTGGACAGTTGCGATGGGGTAAACACCTGTTATCGTCGTGCATCCAAGCTTCCACCTTGGCGTCCCGTCTTACAGCCTGTCTTAGATAGGTTTCAGACCCTTTATGGTTCACACCCGCATGAAAGACTTGACTGTTGCAGTTCACTTTGAAGCCAACAAGGCCCTCCCCAGAAACCCTTCCCCACCCCACCCCCCCGGTGGTTGTGACTCTTAGAAAGATGCTGTGAGAAGGTGTTTGTGCAAAGGGCGACATAATTGCACATGATTCCCTTGTGATCATAGCATGTGATCTTAACCCCCCCCCACCAACTCCACAACCCAATTCTAATCATGTAGGCGTTTTTGGAAGGCCAACAAATGGTGTCGCCACCGGCGGTAGGCGCAAGTGGACCTGGAGAAGTTTGTGAGCCTCATCCAGGCGCAAATGGGCCCATTGCATGCTTGCACCCATTAAAGTGACTGGATTTCGAGGTGTTCTCAAGCAAGTCTATCGCGGGCCCCTTGAAACCGCCATGAGGATGTCACTTCCTGGACCCGAGGCCAGGACTCAAAGCTTTGAAAGTATCGTGCTCATTGTGCGGTAGGCAACCCGACTCATGTTAGACTTCGATCTTACACTCGGCCACATTTTTCCGGACTTGAGGTGATGATCTCGTTGATGGGTTTCCGAAAGCACTTCCGCGTGGGTTTTCGGTCCCCTGGGTGTCCCCCCGAAAAGTATGGCCCAAGCATGGACGCCTGCCAGTTGTCCCGACGCCTCAAAGGGCACTTTTGCCGATGTGTGCAGGACTTCACAAAGACGGATGGCTTCAGCCGCAAGGATGTCGCAGAGTTCTTTGAGACCTTTGCGCTCTTCGACGTGCAGCTCGGGTGGTGAAGTGGCGCTGGCGGTTGCCCTTTTCATCTAGTCGGTGTGTGTACATAGACATAGACTGGCTCCTTTCTTCCGAACAGGCCACAAGGGCCTGGGTGATTTGCTGGTTTGTTTTTCCAGATCCCACATTTCTGAGAACCTTGTATTTTGCTCCTTTCCGAAGCGCCCCTGAATATAATGTTGGCTTGGTGAATGAATAACATTCGGTAATATCTCCGGCAGTTGGACACACGTTGAGGAACCATACTTCGCACTTTGCGCACCAAAAATGAGCCATCCGCAAAGCCATATATGGCTCATTTGCTGGGGGTTCACCCTCAAGCCCGACTTTTCAGAGACGAAGTTTTCAGAATTTAAGGGGAACACAAACTCGGAGGTTTCGGAGACAAGCTGGGGAAAGATCCGTTTTGTCAAGATCCTTTCAAAGATATAAATTTGGGCCAGCCAAGAACCACTTTTCATAGCAGATTTTCCCTTGGTTGGACGTGTTCTTGAAGGACACGTGCTTTTTCCCCTAAACATGCGGTTGCAATGAGGCAGGGCCTGGGGGAGGTGGACGTGCTGCAGGTGGCAGCCATTCTGCCACTCGGATTGGCGCCAGTGACTCCTCCGAGCTTTGAAGCCAGGGTTGGGCAAGATTTGTAAGCAGACCCTGTACCTGTCAACAGGGAAGCCCAAAGGTTGGGCGATTGAACATGTCAAAAGGGCTTGGTCAACAAAAGGCCAGACCCGCAAGCAACAGCTTAGTTGGAGAATGGTTGTTAGGTGACGGTCCCAACCAGAAGTACGTGGACCCCTTTTGATACCACATACTTTGATTATGACTCAAAGGAAGCATAGTTGTGGGAAGTGAGCCTTTAAGGTGTACCCGTTGTGATATCAAAGGAATCTCCTGATGTTTCATGAAATTAAGTTTTGGGAATTGGGAGTTTTCAGGGAGGTTTGCAGGTTTCCTTAAGCCGGAGCAAGGGCACCGAGGATTCATGGGTGGCTTGAGGACCATTGTCCCCATCAAGGCTCTTGCACATATTCCTTCCTATTTTACTCATTGCCGCCCCTGAGGTAAAGGGGCAATGTAGGGGCATTCTTAGTCGCAATGGTTTCCAGCCTGCTGTCTTTTGAGCAGTGAGTGCTCGCTTCTAGCTTGCAGGGCGCCTATGCCTTCACCATCCTTCACCGAATTGTTTGGAGAGTTGGGGCTAGCATGCTGGGCGTATTCGATGTCTTGCCCTTCGGACATGTCCGAAAATTAGCGGCCTTAGCAAATGGGTGGTGTCATGTTGGCTTCTTTTGATTGCCGACCTGTTAGCCCGGTGTTTTTCTTTACACATTTCGTGGCCTTCAGCCATGAAATGCGACCCACCCGCCCGCCCAGATTTTCCGAGAGAGGCGCCTGCAACCCAGGAGATGGCTGGGATTTAGTACCGAGCTGGCAGTGGCCTCTGGCTACTTCAGGGCCGTAGCTCTGGACGATGGGCATACCATCGACTTCGCCCACTTCCTTCGGCTGCGCCTCGGCGAAAACGTGGCTGTTACCGAAGAATCCATACGCTGCAGCTTCAAGAAGTCTGCCAAAATCAGATTAGCTTTGATCAACAGTTGATGGTTGTAGGGTGTGGTTGCTGCCCTTGTTTGTGGCAGACTGAGAAAAATGTGATGACTCTGCGAGAAGCGGTTGGTTTGTGTGTGGCGTGTTGCTGGTCCACGAGCCTTTGGGAGTCCTGACCCACTGAACCAGATCTGCTGAGCCGGCAGCCGGCGAGTTCGCAAGGATGGCGGTTCACGGCCAAGAATACTTTGGACCAGACCGGCACGTTTGATGAAACATAAACCACATTGGCTTGACCATAACGTTGGCCGGATCCTGTTACGAATCAAGAACACTGAGTCATAGTCAGGGGGAATCTCAGGATGCGCTTGCATCGAGAAGACTATTTGCAGCAGATCCGGGATGTGTTTGAGCAGCACTGCAATGATGAGATGATTATAAAGCAAGAGCGCCTAAAGCAGGCGGGGATTCGCTGGAGGATTCGTTTTGCGAGCTCGTGTTGGCGCGAGAGCACCCCGTACGTAACACAGAAGCGACAACTTGGTTAGCAGCGGCCATTATTTTGAGACACACCAAAGACTTGCCTCTCCTTCCCAATGCAATGCAACCCTCAAGTTCTTTGTTGCATGCCCTTGAGGTGCTGACTCAATGCGACCGGCGTGCCAGCGTCACCGTTATCAGCAACAGCCTTCAAGGTGTGCAAGACACGTCACGCATGGACTTCGATGACCTCGTTAAGGTCATCGACAACATGCGGCGGTCTGCTCTTCTGGATGTTCGAAAGCAGGGGGGCTTCAGCGATGAGGAAACCGCCGTGTTCCGAAAAGCATTTGAGCAGCTCACCTTCCAGAACACCTAACTTTTGTGATCTTGGTTTTCCGTTTTGGTTGTGTCCCCTATTTTTGGCCTACTTTGTCTGGGGTTGTTGGGTTTTTGGTCTACCTTGGTTGGTATCACAGCTACTTTCCAGATCCGTGAAAGTGAGGAAATACGACCTGGACGGCAACAGGAAGCTCACACGGGACGAGTTGCCGCCGCTTCTGGCGGAGTCTTGCCTAATCATTGTGTCCCACACGTAGTTTAACCACCAAATACCCAGGGCAAGGGGGTTGCACACGGGGGCATCAACGTCTAGAGTCTGCAGAATGCTTACCTAGAGGCTTCGATGTAAACCAAGGCATGACTCAAAGCCTTGCCATAATTCAGCCACAACCAAGGGTTACATAATTATCCGGAACCCGTGTGCAAGACATGGCCAGAATAGTTCCAGACTTGGGAAGCTGTGAACCCCCAGCCTGGAGTGCATCATTGGCCAGCTGGACTTGCATTGGGGTCAAAAAGACGGCTCCGTTGTGGACCTTGGTGCCGCCTTTGAGATTCAAAACCGACCTTGATGTTTGGCACCCCCCGTATCTACTGTAGGTGAATGAGGAGTGGCGCCCCCAAAACCTGAGTAACTGGACCTGAATCTGGACCGCGCACCCCGCGCGTCACCCCGATCTGATTCTAAAATCTAGCTTCGACACTGCAAAGGATACATGTTTGTCAACATTTGGAACGATGCTTAAAGCAACATTGCCATGGTTCAAAACCAATGGAACCATTTTGGGATAGGTGCACCACCCATTTTAGAACCTATTTTAGTGGGGATTGGGATGTTCACTGGGGGCTAACCGGCGTTTTGACCCATGGCATGCAATTGCTGCCGAGGATATGAACATTGGCATGCGGACAGTGGATGACCAGCGCCACTTCGTTCAGCTAGTCGAAGAAGCGCGGCAATCGGCGGTCAGAGCAGGGGCAACCGAGGCGCCTTGGATGCAGATACGTCCAACCTGGCACTTGCAAAGGTTTCGATATGCAAAGCTGAAAATGCGGCTGAAATGCGCCAAGATCAAATTCCAGACCTCCATTCAAAGAAACATAGTGGCAGGGTATGCTGGTCTTCCCAATAGAAGACAATAGAAGGCAAGAAGGCACCTGTGTTTGCTGCTGCGCCTTGCCCGAGCGCCAAACATCCCCAAATCAGTTTAATCCCTCAAAAGGAAACTGACTGGAAATACACTTTTGTCAAACTCTCCCTCTATTTAGATTCTGAAAGGGCGACTGCAGGGAGAACGCACTAATCCACCACCAAGTGAAGAAAACGACAGATTGTTTGGATAAAAGGGAACAGACGACGTTGAAGATAGCGGCAAGTTATCGTGAATCAAGTTGTATGTCAAAAACTATGCAGTGGAAACACCTGATGCTGTGACTGCTGAATCAGGTCAAATAGCAGCTGAAGCATTTGAACTTAATTCGATGTGTCTATGATGGGTGTTCTCGGAAAAGTCAAACAGAATCAGCAAAAACTGAGTCAACAGATGAATTAGATGCAACAGCGGTCGACAATATCCCCAAACAAAACGTGTTTAAAGGTTTTGGTTTGGGGGGGATTCCCTTTCCGCTCGAGGAAGAAGCGGGCCCGGAGGGCTCCACCGGGATTACCTTCTGGACTTTCATCCACCTGCTTCGTGTGCTGCAGACCGAGCAGGAGCACGGGAGAAAGCACGTGGACGTGGGTTTGCATCGAAGCAGGGGGCAAAAGTACATGCTGGGTTGACACTCGACAGAATCAAGCCCGGGTAGTTGACGCAAAACAAAGGGGACCGTTCGACCCGTCCCAGCCATAA
>CAUJNA010000191.1:591321-606321 GCA_963377175.1 Effrenium voratum | reverse complement strand
CGTTCGTGGCGCGGTATGCATTCAGTGGCACCCGTTTGCCCTTTTTCCTTGGCGCTCCCACATATCGCGAATGCTAGGGTCCCACCCTCCCAAACGCACATGGTCGACCTCAAAAAGAAACTGCTACTGCTGGGGTCTGCGGCAACTGGGAAATGGTCGTGATCTGCCATGACGGCCGACCATTTGGAGGAATAATAAACGTGTGCACCCAGAAAGAAGATGTTTTTTAGGGGGTCCAGTTCCCAGTTGTTCAGTAGCAGCCTGGCCCAAGCAACATACCAGAGAGTGGGCCGTGCAAGCCAGTCGCTCGGGGCACCATGGACACGGGTTTGAGATGATCTGTGGTGTAGGTCTTACTGTCGTGTGGTTGTTCATGGTCCTGGTCTTTCATGCGCTGGCAGACGCAGTTTGCTTGTGCTTCATTCAGCAGGGAATCGCGTTTCTGTGGTTTTGGAGCGTTGTACGAGTGCGGGCAGCGTTCATGGGCGCCGCAGCTGGTCGGTCTGGTTTTTATTGCCGTGGGCTCTTCGCAGTCTCTGCGTGCTCTTTGTATATACAAAGCGGAGGCTGCACTTGGCTATGCTTATCTCAGCCGCGCGCGCGTGCCAGTTCCTCAACCTCATGACTGGTATGCAGACAACGCATAAGCAGCTTCAACCGGAGCAACGTATCCAAAGCGAGATCATTGATACATTTTAATCCAACACGTTCGTCTGACAACTCTTCGACGAATGCAGCCAGCACAGACTGCATATCAACATCACCGGACCCAACATGAATTGGTCGTGGTCGCGGAGATCGCTCCCGCGCCGGTACAGCAACCGGAACAGGATGAAATTGCCAAACTGCACGTTCAACCCACCCATCACTCCGTTCACATTGCAACCCAGGATCAACTCTGTCCTCAACCTTAAGCCATGACCCATTCTTCAGAAACCATGTGGAACGAAGCCACCTGCTCCCGAACGGTGTCCTTCATCAACCTGAAGCCATCTTTCCCAACGGGATATGGTCTTCCGGCCTTGTCGATCTTAACCTCTGGCCATCATCGTTGATGTATGTTATGCCATCCCCAGGTAGTCGCAAAGGGTGATCAGGGAGGCGTTAGCAAGCAAGAGCATTTGGTTTGTGGAGAATATGGAGCTGCCCACTTCAAAAGCATATGAGCTCTGTGCGTTCCTGAATTTGTTGGTGATATGAATTGCAGGTGCAAGTTTTCTTGGAGCAAGGGACTGCTTTCTCCCCGGTGCTCATACGACTGCAGCGTTGGTTACCTCAGTGCCGGGCTTCCTCTTCCTGTTCTTGTGGAAGGGCCTCGAGCTTGGATAGGGGGGCGACAGGCCGTCAGTTTTTTGCTCGAGCCAGTGGTGCGGGAACATGGCCAAGGTCATGCGCTATAGGGTTGTACAGACCGGTGTTATGGACTCACTGGGTTATCAGCATTCATGGCATTTGGTGCGTTTGCGGTGAAACTTATGGGCTGGAACACGTGGCGCCTCGCGTTCACCTTGCGGCTTCCTTTCCAAAGCTGGAACCAGCGTCAAGACGGATACCCCTGAATAGTATTTTGGATGACCTATTTCAGTCCTGATAGATAGCCCTTTAGGCGCCCTGTTTCCGATTCCCGTTCGGGTGGTTGCCCATAGACCCCAAAAACCCATCGTGGTGAGAAAGCCCCCCGCCTTTGGGGCGCCCAAGAACTTGTTTGGGCTCCATCAAAATATTTGCGTTTGGGTGCCATTTTTGGGGGTGGATGAAAGAGAAGGCGTTCATCGGGTTTTCTGCTCGAACTAGCATGGAACCCAAATCGTCCGAAAAGGAGTATCCTTCACGTATGGCGGGTTCCATGTTGCTCTGCCAGAGTCTGGCGGGTCCCATGCTGGGTTCCATCTCAACTCTGTTCGGTTCCATGGCTTCTCTGTGGCTATTGGACCTTTTGATTGAACAACTGCTTGGTTTTTCTTCAGAAACTTCAGCTCGGATTTCCCAAATTCAACCCACAAAAGGTGATTTACTTGCAGAAGGCTCCGGATAGCCGGGTGACTTCGCGACATCGCGTTTGCCTGCGACTGCGCGCGGCGAAAGGACCTTACGCTTTCCTTCCCCGCGCTGGAGCAGCTCTTCCTCCAGCTGGGCATCCCTTTGACGGGGACACACATGAATCAGCTCAAGAGCCCCTCGAAACGAAATCGAGCGGAACATCCGGGTGCGTTTTTAGGAGGTCCGGAAAGTCCCCCGGGTTCTTTGCAATGAGTTGTTTGGCGGAATTGAATTCATGTCTCAATCGGTTCTGCTACCGTGTCTGTGCCACATAGAAACAGTTGAGTTTGTTTGGCCAACCCACGCAGGAAGTGAGTTTCCCTTTTGCCTGCTACAGAATTGGGAGCGCAACTCCAGCACCCCCGGTTTCCACAGCCCCCAAACCACCCCCAAAGGAAATTGGGTTGTATACAACTCGGGTACTACACTTCCATTCTTACCCGGAGTCCCTAAAAAGACGGGGGCCGGGTCTTTGGCAAGTGGGAGCCACCCCTTCATCCTTTAACGGTGTTTCTAGGTTTTTTACAACCCAGCGGGAAGTCGTTTCTATTACAAGATGTGGAAAGATGGAAACCAGGAACCTCAAAACATTGCTCCGATGGATGAAGACGGCACTGGGGAAGTGTGTGTGTGTGTGTGTGTGTGTGCGTGCGCGCGCACAGGGTGGAAGTGGCATCAAAGTAGCTGATGTGTCCCATGTTGATAGGTTGCCCGCCAAGGCTCAAAAGCAACGGGCACTCGCCTCAAACTCCCGTCGCAAGAGCAGTTCAACGGCAGTTGCTTCAAGCAGCAGGGATGGTCCAACTTTTGGTGACAAGGTCTTATGTTGATACTTGTTGCTGTTGTGCTGGGCCGGTATATGCATGAAGGGTATATGATATGAGTACTGATATGGTGGTCAATTAGCGTCATCAAGTTACGTGCAAACTACAAGCGTAATTACAGCTTTCTTAATTCAACTTAGGCCCGGCGTTGAGCTGCCACTTGTTTCTACTGGTGAAAGTTGCACATTAAAAGGCTCATGTCGCAGATGTTGCTTAGTAAGGCAGCAAGTCATGGACTGTTTCGTTGCCACAGATGTCAATGCACCATTTTACAAGCAGTTGCCGTTGTTGGATGTTGACGTTGACGTTGACGATGATGTTTGGTGGTGCTGGTGCTGGTGCTGGGGCTGGCGTCGGCAGCGGGGGTGGTGGTGTTGTGGTTGTATATTGTTTTTATTCTTTGTGGGCTTGCGTGGGTTGGCCGTTTGTTTGTGTAATTGGTTCATCGGTTGCTTGTTTTCTGTCTTGGTCGCTTGCAGTCTTGGTCTCTTGCTTTCTTGGTTGCTTGGTTGGTTGGTTGCTTGGTTGGTTGTTTGGTTGGTTGCTTGATTGGTTGCTTGGTTGGTTGCTTGGTTTGGTGCTTGGTTTTGTTTGCTGGTTGCTTGGTTGCTTGCTTGTTTGCTTGATGGTTGGTTGGTTGTTGGTCCGCCCGGTTGCTTGGTTTGTTTACGCACCCGCCCAAGGACTAGCTTTTGCTGTTTGAGGCTTTTGTTGTGTTGTCCTGGGCCGTACTGCAGAGTGCGGTTTGTTCGACAGAAGCAGTGTGTGCCTGTTCTTCTGCATGCGGATGATCCAGGCAAAATGGCCCTGGACCCTCAGAACGCCTTGCCGACTTCGGAGCAGGGGCGTCTCATTGACTGCAGCGGTTTCCTGCGATTGCTCGCTTGGATGCTGGATTGCACCTTGGCCGCGGCCATGGAGCCTCATGGTGCGGCATCTCTGCGGGCTTGCATTTGTTTTGGAATCAGTTGGTAATCCAAGCCATGACAACTGCAATCTTCATTCTGGCTGTTCATTGATGGCGGCACAGGATAGTGTCTCTTGTCTCAGGGAACTTTTGCAGCGAGCTGGCATCGGATCAAACTCACCTCAGCCTCGATCACGGTTCTGTGGGTCATTTATCATGCTTTCCGCAAAGAAACATGCGGGCATTCTCATGCACGGCTGTGTCAAGTGCGCCTGTGCTCGAGCCGAGGCAACTTCGCGCTGATCAGGGAGAGGTGTGAGGAGCTAGTAGCTAACCAGTCCACGCCTGAGGTGCTTTGACTGGGTCCACGAAGTGGCACTCCAAAGAAACATCACGCGATGTAACAGTGGTGTTTAGGAACATCCTCAAAGCCAGTTACTTCTAAGAACCCCCCCCCAATGACTCCAGAGCCGCCACGGGCCGCTTTTCTGGGATCGACCTAGTGTCGATCTCGCGCCGGCAACTCAACTAGCAGGGAGTCCATGAAACTTGCCTTACAGGAAGCCACCCATGTTTGGAGTCTCAACACCCGCGGGCCCGTCGTTCTGAACCAAAATGGTATTTCCTATGTTTGACTCAGTGCTGGGACATGTGGGGTCTGGAGAGAAATATTGATACATGGGGTGCATTACTTAATTAGGGGAAGGTATTTCTTGCATGCATTTGATCTGAGTTCATTTGATCCGCAACGTTTGTGGAAAACATTTGGTCGGATACAGTTGGTACAAGTGAGCAGGAGTTCTCGACGAAAAGGAAGGGACTCTTTGACAAACAAGGAAGGCTTTCGATTACTTGCATCGCAAACCGCAAGCTATGGAAGGGGGTGGGGTAGCCCACAGGGACCCTTCCCCGATTTTCCCGGGGCCGCAAGGCCAGACATGCATTGGGAGGTTGTATGATGTGTTAAAGCAGCAGGCCCCTCCCATCAAACATGGCGGCCTTCCTTGTGGCTTGCCATTAAACCTGAAACAAAGACCACCAAGAAAACACACCTACAGTATGGCATGATTCATGGCTTGCCCCTGGACCTGCGTCGCAAAGAAGACGCCTTCGCATGTAGCGATGTTTGCCACCGGCGGTGTGCAGAGATGCGTGCAACCCGAGTGTGAAGACTCCGGAGAGCTGGCGGAGCAGTCGACTCACTGCGGTTTCTGCTCCATGAGCCATGTACCATCTATAATCTTCGAGGCCGCTGCTCCGTGACTAGGCCTTTGAAGCTTCCTTAGGTCGCAAAGCGACCGGAACTTGAGATGCGCCAGCCAAGGCATGGATTTCAATCGCAGACGGGGAACGTTACAGATCCGGATTCTATTGCAACCCTGGATGAATGGGCCTGAACTTTGATATTAGCTCCAACCGCTTGAAGGGGGCAATCAGGCAATCTGTTTCTCTATCAATCAGCCAGGGGTCCTGTTGCATCAAAGAAATTCCCGTTGCAGGTTGTCCTGACGCATGGGAGATGTCAATGAGAGGCAATCTCAGTCATCCGAGTGGAATACACATGTTGACCCTGTCTTTTGATTGTTGGTCCGTGTAAAGCCAGGATCCCGAAGAGTGAGCCTGTGATTTTCGAGTCATTGCAGTGGTTGTTGTGTGCAGGTCGGCGCACATTGACACCTTGAAGTTGGCTGCACAACACGTCGCTTTTTGCTACCCCTGCTCGCTTTTTGGGCCCGTGCACCGACGCGTTAACGGGGTTGCGGCTCAAAGTTAGGCACCCCATCCAGGTGTACCTTTCAGAACATCCAAAGGAGGTGCCGGGGTGCCCATTTTGAGACACACCTGCTTGCAGTTTGGGGAAAACTAAGCTAACAATGATGGCGGATGCTTTGTCGGTGAATCCTCTATGTAGTTCTGCACCAATACGATATACATATACATACATATACACACATACACATATATATGTATGTGTATATGTCTGGTTTTTATGTATACAACTCTACATACGTATATCTGCATAAGACATAGAATCTGCAAGAGCCCTTTGCAGGAAAAGTCAAGGGCTCTAACAGGTGTAGGAACCCATTCTGCTGGACAAACAAGAGTCACCAAGCACACGAGCTGCAATAGACTTACTTGCAGAGCACCTGGTCATGGTACGTCTTGGAGTGATCTTTACCGCCTCAAAAATAGACTTCGGGCTCCCGCAAGCTTACCCGGTACGAAATAGATGCACTGCCGCCATTTCGCTGGCGCATCGGAGTTCTTTGAGGCTGTGCAGAGGTTGCCACTCGCGAAGCGAGTCCCGTGAGGCTAATGACGGTGCCCAAAGCCTGCGCCGAAAAGCAGCGAGCTGCGTGGCTTCGGGACCCTGAAGTGTCACAGGGTTCAGGGCAAAAAGGATACGTACCACCACAGCATGTTGTTTCTCTTGAAGCAGCCTGTTGCGATTAAATGGTGGAAGGCGCGCATGCTGGCTGAAATGTGTACCGTTCTTGCCTTGCTTTGTTGAGGCCTGTTGCAGGATGTTTTGATTTAGTTTAAGGCGGACCACTATAGCGCCCTGCAGATCAACAAGATGCTATATATCCGCGTAGAAGGCGGCTCTCGCAGCCCGTTACACAAGCAGATCCCAAGGTTAGGTTCAACTGGCCGGTTTCCAATTCAGTCTTCCGCACCTTCAAAGTCTTCACCGGGGGTGCATTCCGCCGCCCAGTGCCCAATTTGGTTGAGATAATCAAGCATGCTTTGTCAGACTCTGCCAGTACAGGAGTCGTTTACGCATTTGCATCAGGACGTGCCCATACTCCTAGACAAGTTGACCGGTCTCTCAGAAGGAAACGATAAGCAGATTGGCGGTTAATAAGCAGGTCAACGTGATGTATGGGCATAAGTACTTACACATCGAGGTGTTCTGCAAGTCATCCAGCAAACATAGCACCTGTGGTAGGGCATTTGGAACATCAATTTGCTCCGAAGGAACTTCTGTCGAGTGCCATGTTGCCATGTTAGTGAGCGGAGGGCAGTTGTTTGGAACTTGCAAAGCTGACAAGCGGGCAACCAGCTCAAGCTTTGAGTACTCAGGTGTGTTGCCTTGAACTGTTGGGCTTCAAAGGGAGACCAAACGGAACAACTCCCCATTTGGGAGGTTCCCCGCATAATTTGAGCCCACCACAAGTTGTCTACTGGAACGAACCTGAAGAGTTGGTGTGCATCCCTATCATTTCTTGCCACGCTCTTCAAGTCTCACGCTCGCGGCCTGATTCAGCAGAGGCATTCCTTGAGCAAGCCCAAGGAGGAGGTGAATGGTTTTATGTATTTGCGCAATGTGTTATTGCGTTTGTGTATATATTATATGTACGTATACATTAAAACATCATTATGTATGTATATATGTATATATGTATTTTGTTTTCTCGTTTGCTTGCTTGCTTGCTTGTTTGTTTGTTTGTTTGTTTGTTTGTGTGCGCTAGCGTTCTGTTTTTTGCTTGCATTCGTGTTGTGCGCTGTGTCCCCCAGCATCGTTTGAGTCTCAATGACGCGCCTTGGGCGCGCTCAGGTACAAGCTGGCAGTGCTGCGCTCCGCACCTTTGCAGTGTCAGGGGCTGGGTGATGCGGTACCCTTCCAAAAGCGGCCTGTGAACTTCCATGTTTGCCTGGCGAGTGGCCATCATCGTCTGCCACCCTCTGAAGAGGTCCCTCTCCCCCAAAGGAGTCGTCATGTGAACCCTCCATGGGTCCAGCTATGTTTTACGTGCGGAATGCTTTTTTTGACCTGGATTCGAAAAACCTAGCGGACGAAAGGGCGATGTTTCCCACAAAGCGATCAGGACACCCTCCAAATGGGTTGCGTCCCCTTCTCAATCTTGGGTCACTGTCACCAGCCGGAGTTTCTTTCAAGCTTTGAGCCTCAGGCGTTTCTCCTAACTAGTTTTCTGCCCATGGACTCTTTGCTTTTCTTCTTGCCTTGGGTGGCTTCCCTGGGAATTGGTTGGGCGCGGAAGATTTGCTGGCGAGAAGGCGCAAAGGCCTTGAAGGCTTTGAGGGTTCAGGCTGAGCACCTCAAAATGGCCCACTGGGCGGACTTTGGTATGGTCACGCAGTGGCCCAACAGCAGAGGGGTCACCAAGGAACAGCAGAGCCTGATAGAGCCTGCCTCATTCGGGAAAAGTTGTTGGGGACGAGTGGTTTCACCTGCAAGTTTAAGCGACCTCACCTTCTCAACCATCCTTGCCACGAGGGCCGCTTGCTGAACAGATCTCCGGACTCCAGGTTTCAGATTTGCGCTGTATTAAACTTTACTCAGACGCCGGGTGCCTGCAAACTTACCAATGTCCAGTAGCAGTGGCACTGCCCCAAGGTGGAAGCAGGAGGTCTTGGAGCTTTCAGCCTCTCCGGGCTTGATTGACACAAGCTCGGAGGAACAAACTGGGATCATCAAGCTTGTGTTCGATGCCAAAGCTGTGGATCTAGCGGTTCCAAAAGCGAAACAATAAAATACAATCCACTGGTGAGACATCTAAAGCCCTGCTTGGAGATGAGACATGGCTGGACGAAGAAAGAGTTGGCTTGCCCCACACGCTCGATTTGCTTTTGACTTCCCTACTTAGGCTCCATTATAATATTGTCTCATGGTAGCGCACTCGCCATACCGATGTGTGAGCAGTCGAGGAGAGGCCCAGATCGACAGGTTTTGAGCTACACATACTGTTGTATTCTGAAATGAGAGGCGCCATCCAGCATTCACACGCATCGTCGGCTTCATATGGACGCAAAGAGTTCTGAATTTGGGAAGTCGACATACTCGACATATTGTTGTTTTTGCCGGGGGGCTTAAGCACATGGAAGTGATGCGTGTAAAAGAAGCATACCTTTGCAACAGCTTTATTGTTTGCAGCTGCTCAGGAACCAAAAACCTTTTAGAAGCAGAACCAAACATTGATTTCTGAGACGACCGAGGCCAGCGTCAGTTGGGCCACATACGGTGCCCCTTTCAGATGACCGTGTGATTGAGATGGCCCCTTTGACGGAGGGTTCAGGCCCCTTTGACGGAGGATTCAATGAAGCGGATTATTGACAAAGTGATTCTTGGGTGGATGTTTGGGAACCCCCTATTTTGCAGGGCACTTTCGACCATCTCCATTTGCTGCTTCTCCTAGGTAAAGAGGACTGCTATGGCACCGGTTTTCCCGGTGGACTTTGCGGACAACATGGTGGGGGATATCATGCCGCTCGCTATGCCATCCACAAATGGTTTGCACACACAAACGATTGCAAGTGCACCTGGAGGAAAGCAAAGCTCGGCCTTAGAAGCTACTCTTCTTAGGGGATCCCTGATTTTGCTGTTGCTCAGTTTTGCGTGTACTCTTTGTACAGAACATGATGCCACCTGCATTCTGAAGGGTGTTGGTGTGGGGCTTGGACCTTAGGCTTCAATCGCAAGCCGCTCAAGATATTCTTCATGTCGCACTTCAGGAGCATGACGTATTGGTCACCCATGCACGTTCAACCCTGCGTGAAGGCTCCATCCGCAAGACGTTTGGAAGAGTATATGATATCTGAGATCTGAGATCTGGCTGTTTCCAAGCTTGAAGCTTGGAAGGCGGCTTTCACCTGACAAGATAATTTCCCTCACCCACCGGACTTGCTTCTTGGTCACTGGCGATTGTGGCTTGCTTCTTAACGGCGCTTGCATTGGTGTTTTTTGTGTTTCCTCTTCTGGCACTGTCGCATACCGCGATGTTCGTTCTACTGCCCAAGTGATCAACACGTCATGCGCAACGTCAGACTTCGGGCGTGCCCTTTTCAGACTCTGTGCGTTGTTTCTCCAATAAGTAGCTTCCAAAGTAGTGGGGCCGGCTGCCTGCTGCGTTTTTGACGCGCGAACTCTTTGAGCCCCGCAGATGTGTCCCGCGTTGCCTGTGGCCAAGGACCAGCATCGCGAAGCCCCTGGAGGAACGGATCGCTCAGTTGGGCTGACAAAAATATTTGTGTGTGCGTGGGAGTTTGGACTGCGGGGGGGAAGCCCTTTTGGTTGCCATCAAAAAAGCAGCAGCGAGCTTCCGATTCGCAACCATGAGGGTAACAGGCAGACCTTGAATGCTGAAAGCTTTGCGTCTTACGAAACTTATACTGTAACGTATGCAATGCGACGTAGAACCTATGTTGTAAAGTTCGTAGCCCAAGTTATGAGTTGCAATAGTCGCATAACCGAGCAGAACTCGGCGGGCCCACTAAAGAATAGCCCAAATCCAGGCCACCAGCCCCAAATTAGACGTGCAATCGGTGTCATCGTCGCTTGCAATCGGTCTCTCGGTGCATCCGTGCGTGCAATCGCCGTATCGGGGCGTATCGGTGCTTGCAATCAGTGCAATCCCCTCAGCAAGAGGAATGCCTGACAGACAGCAAGCAAAGGGCAGCTGCTCCCAATAACGCTTACCGGGACTCATCCGCCATGGCTGAACTGTTGGTCGGTTTTCCCGCGGGCCTGGGCAGATACTTCTTTTAGCAGAGTTATCTGTTCGGCGTGACGTGCTGTTCCTGTGTGGCGGAAGCATCAGGGCGACCCCACGTTTGATGGATCACAGCCGCTGCTTTGGGTACAGTTGCTGGTTGGGGCTGCTAAGGATGCTTCCATTCTGCGCTAATTTCTGCCCACCCACTTCCAACATTTCGACTGCGCGAACGCGAGGACGTTCCCGCCGCAATGTGCTACTTGCTGTCACACCATCCCCAGGAGGAGGCGGTGGTGCGAAGATTTGTCACGCCACTTGTTTGATCAGAAGGTCGCACTTGACGGAGGATGAGCATAGATGCCATTCCCGTTTCTGGCTGGGTTCCCCAAAAACCACGGTTAACCCCAAACGCAGGCCCTTCTTCTACGTGTTCGGGCAATGCGCGTCAATGGCGCGCTGCTTGGTTTGCTAACTAGGCGAAAGCAACATCTCCGGCAAAGACAAGACCAGAAACGACATGAAGCAAAAATAGAACCACTAGCATTTGAACCTCCCATGGTTTCGAGAAACATGGGCGCGCTACCATTGCGCCATGGCCCCCTTGAACGAGTTGATGAGCTGAGGACAAAAAAAGTAATTCATACCCCGCTGCTGATGGCAAAACGCAGCGTCCTCGTGCGAATGACAACTTTACAGTGCAAGCTGGTGCCTCTCTCGCATTTACAACGGTTGCTTTTGCAAGTTTACTGGCAGTCTGATTCCTATCGCCCAGGGATTGGGGGTGTTGAAAGCTGACAAAGTGATTGTTATTATTTTCCTGAGTTGACTTTTACGATTGTCCAGCATTTTGGGCCAATGTAATTTTGACATGCCGAGATGCCTACGTACCACCTATTTGACTCTTCCTATTGTCACCCATCTATTTGTTTCATGGTTGGCCAAACCAACTGGCTTTTGGGCTTCAGGTATCCGCGTGTGTCCTGAGTAATTGAGAGAGGGGTGACAAGTTTTGCAATATGCCTGTTCGCTTGAGGGGTTGGCCGGCAATATCATACGTATAGCTCGGGCAAAATATGGCGACCTCGCAAAGAGGTTGACCTCGTGAAGGTTCCTTTTCTGCAGCCTTAAGGTCCCATGTCTTTGAGACTGCTTGTGTCACTTGCTCAGGAATGGGGACAATTGCAGCGCCCCAGCTGCAAATATGCTTTGCCCGAAGCACTGCATTGGGGAGGCTCAACGCATCCCAGTCACGCACTTTCTCCATGTGTTTTCGGCGAATAATCTTGAAAGGCCACCTGCAAACAGCGTCTTTTGCTAGTTTTAGCCGGTGAGACTATGCACAGACGTTTTGGGCACCGCCAGGACGCAACTACACACGCATGAGGTTTGCGCAATGGATATGTGCACATGTTGGGTAGGGAAGCTCCTTAGTGGCTGTGAGGACCGAGTGGCGCCACTGGCAACCGAAAGTGTGCCGGGCATGTCTCCAAATGGAGAACCCTGGTTTTGTGTGCTTGAACAGGGGACCAACAGGAAACACCGGCACCAGGGTCTCAAAAAATGGGACGCCTATTTGCATTACCCATGTGAGTGTCGCGTCCCGCTTCTTGCGACCGTTCATCTCAATGCAGGCGAAGAGCGGAATGGCTGCTTCCAAAAAGAAGCGTCACCGTTGCCTGCCAACGCTGGGCACACTAGGGGTTTACCAAGATTCCCTTCCTTGATTCGGGCATTGCTAACACGTCAGGACATCACTCCGCACCTAGCTCTCGTCCCCCCAATTCCAGTCCCTGGGCCGAGCCTGTTTCGGGACCGACCTTGAAACTGTCAAGCTCCATTTGTCGGTCTGGCGTACACTGCGCTCCCAACATTGTAGCTGAGCATGGCTACCAGAGGGTGGCATAGACATGCACGTCGGGCTCAGGCGACGCAACGCATAGCTGCTTGCCTGCATACATGTTTCTGACAGCGCTGCAAAGGGAGAGCAGAACGGAGTCAGGTTGCAGGCTCTGTGTGTATGTGTGTTTGTTTGTTTGTTTGTTTGTTTGTTTGTTTGTTTGTTTGTTTGTTTGTTTGTGTGTGTGTGTCTCTGTGTCTCTGTGTCTCTGTGTCTCTGTGTCTCTGTGTCTCTGTGTCTCTGTGTCTCTGTGTCTTTGTGTCTGTGTTTGTGTGTGTGCGTGGGTTGGTGTTTGTGTGTGTGTGTGTGTGCACCTGCGAGCGTGCGTTCGTTTGACTCTCTGTGTGTGTGTGTGTGTGATGTGTGTTGTGTTTGTGTGTTTTGGAGGGTGCTGGTTTTTGAGGTGGTTTGAAAATGAAGTTCGAGGGAACCAGCCCACTTGGCGAGAGTTCTTTTTACACACGCCTACGAGAATCGATCAATGCTGGGGAAACCTAACTTCAAGCGTTTCCAGTAGACTTGTCTCATGTCCATTGGGCCACCGATGTTACCCGGAAGCAGAGGCTTTGTGGTGCCAATGCTGGCCGGGCTGCCATTTTTCTTTCGCGCCAACCAGTGCGTGCGGCGGTACCGGGACACCAAGGACTGAACTTGGGTTGCCTTTCCAGTGGCACCCCTTTTCCGTTTTTCTTCCACCCTGAGAATGGTCAACCCAAAAAATGGTTCTTGTACACCCCGCCTTGGCCACTGCGACCCGTTTGGGCGAAGGTTGTCCCAAACACTTGCTGATGTTCTCAGGATGCGTCTCACCTGCAAAATCCCCTTTATCGGTCTTCATTGCTTCCAAGACTTGCACGTCAGTTCTCGCCGCAAAAGCCTCGGATTGTTACAAGTGGGGTTTTCGGACAAGTGAAGTGTGCATATCCAAGTCCAAGCCCTTAGCAACAGGGTCAGCTGGGTACAGACCTGACGTTCCAGGCTAAGGCCAAAGCCTCCTGAAAGGGAATCAGAGTCAGGGTCTCCATGGCATGTGCGCTGAGTTTGCCTGAACGCTCGCACAGGAGAGCAGACATTTGTGGCATCTCGGCAAGTTTGGCCGGCAGTTTGATTGGAGATCCTGGATTTCATGTTGCGCTGCGCTGCCCCGCGTTCAATCAAGAGGCTAGACAGGGTCACCATCGTTCACAACGGTTTGTGCGGATTCATCGGCTTTTGTGGGCCGATTCAAGCATTATACTGAAGCCTTGTTTTTCATTCCGCTGTTTGGTCTGTTCGAAATGGACACCCAAATTAAAACACCAGGATTGGGTTCACATGTTGCCACTGCATGGAAAGACGGAGCAATGGCTCTTTGCTGCGCCTCTTGTACGTCGTGTCTCTCCCCATGCTTCTGGGCAAGTATCTCAAAGGAGGCCAAGAGGCTTAAGAGCAACATGTTGTGGCTTATTTGCTGCACTGTGATGCCAAGGGAACGCCAAGAGAAGGATGGCCGACTTCCGTATCACAGGGTTTTGTTTTGGTTTTTTTCCCGCAAGCTGAGGAACCTTGGCAAGTACCTTTGTAGCTTGCTGGTGGTGATTGTCTCCCGACTGGACAACACCATTCTCTTGATCACGGCCGCTTGCCTGTAAGCAGTTTTTGTTGCTTTATTCGGTTCGGCACTTGTGCCGTGTTTCACAAGCAGGCAAGCGAGCGAGTATTTTTTCCGGTGTCTTCACTCTTGCAGCCTTTCTTTTCGAGCAGGCAAGGACGAGCACAAGCAGACGAGCTACCAAGCCTGAACTCAATCCCAGCCGGAACGCTTGCTAAACTACTCAAAAGCTTCACAGGCACCCAGCTACGCCAACATTAGACCACCAAACTAAGCCTCGACTGCCCTAGATGTGAGATAAGGTGACCCATGCTAAACCAAACAAGCCAACACCTATCCTCAAACTAGCATTGAACAAACCAACACCAGCAGCTGGCCCCCAGCTCATGTAGTCCAATCCTGAGCCAACTTTGACACCCCAAATGCTATCCTAAGCACAATCTTGGGAAGCCGTAGGCCCAGGCCAAACAAACCTTACACCAACACTAATTTCAACACTTATGCGGTTGCTAAAGAAAACTGTTTTTGTGAACCTGGCCAGAACGCGCCTGGGTGCGCGGCATGCCAGGATGCAGAGTGAGCTGGCATTCGTATTTGTTTTACTTGAGACTCCTGCTGTATGGTTCGGAGCATGTTGTGTGCAAATCTAGGAGCGTGTTAGACTTGTTGACCTACAGCAGCAATGCTTGTAAGATTCAGGTGAGTTTGAAGCATGCGGCGCGCTTAGCACCTTCACCGAATTTGAGGAATCCACAACGTCTCCCGAACAGAAACAGCGAGGGCATGGATACGTATTGACTTTGGCATAGCCTCCGTACTTACCACCCAGTCAGTTCCTGTGGATCCCAGTGACCACTAGGCCACCAGCCACTTCCCTACTGCACGCAAGTGGAACTGGGAGTGCTGTTGGCGTCCTCTTGGAGCCACTGGTTGGATGCGGATTCTCTTGGTCCTGCTGCTCTCGGAATTCGCCGGTTGGCGCTTGGTGCGCGAGCCCTGGGTCTCAGCCATCATGGCTGATGGTTTGCACAAATACCAATTGTTTTTGAAGCCCATGTTGCAGTTTCGTTTCTTTTCCAACGAGGGTCGCCATTTTGTCAAACCTCATACCTAGATTGAAATTGTTCTCGTGCCATGGGCATTTTGTCATGCCGCTTGAGGTGTCAACCGTTGCTACTGTGTACGCTTTCCTTTGGGACGTGCCTTGGCGAGCACAGAAAGCGGTTCCGTCATTTGGGACCACTGAGGCCTCACATGTGCGCCCGCCCAAACAAAACACCCGC
>CAUJNA010000191.1:428821-586321 GCA_963377175.1 Effrenium voratum | reverse complement strand
TAGTGCCTTTCCTTGGGTTACGAGCCAGTTCAAAGTGAGAATACTTTAGGTGGGGTGATGTGTCAGTGAAACTTCACAAAGGGAAGTCTCGGGACCAACCTAAGTTGGTAGTCGCACCTTTGGCCCCTGTGCCTCACCCGCCTGCACTTTTCAGCTGGACATACTTCCCGCTCTATACATCAATTGTGCGGATGAGATACAAGCTCAGGATTCCGCTTTGTGCAACACTGTTTTCTTCGGCCACATGAGGCTCCGCATGTGATGCGAAAGCGCTGGGTTTTGGGATATCTTGACAATCTGGTTGTGGACATGTTGATTTTGAGCGTTTATACCGTATGGCGCCTACCTTGAACAGTCTGCCTGCGCTGAGGGACACTTTAGTGTTCAACTGTTTTTTTCTCTGTTTTTTTCGACCTTCATGCTTTGCATGTGTGGTCCATGTGAAGTGAAAGCACCAGAAGGTCAGTTGCGCCGGTTTGAGTGGTTAACTACACACACACACACCCCATTCGCTGATGAGGGTGCCAAAGGTGCTGAGCTTGGGATTTTGTGGACACGCGATCTCCTAAAGCTGAGGACCCTTTTAAACGGATGGTTTCACAGGGGAACGCATGCGGATCCAGCTTCAATTGGAGGAGCAACCTATTTGGGGTGTTTTCAGGGATGCTTCAGGTGAATTCCAATGCCAAGGTTTTGCAGCCTCGCCCATGAAGGGACCTTTCATAGGGACCGTCATTTCAGGTTGAGTTGAGGTTCCAGATAGGCACTTGTTTTGGGCTCCGAGGTGTTCCTGGACTGGGGTCTTGGCTTGTCAGAGTGGCTTGGCCACGGGAAGGGAGGAGCGGCTGGTCCCTAAGGACATGTTCTCAGAGGCCCAAGGGTTTTGCGCAGGGCCAGGCGTTTTCTTCAAGATTCAACGAAGGTTTTGGCGGAGAAAGGCGTTGAAGCCTTTGGGTAGGCTTCCGGCAAACTGACGGCTTTAGGCTTTAGGTCAACGTGCGCTACCCCGAAGTTAGAGCGTCAGGCGTCCAATTGGCTCGGTGGAACATGGGGCGCCACCGTTCCCACACCACGGTGTGATTGAAAGAATATTGTCCGATCATATGTAGTTCGGCTTTGCCAACCGTGCCTCAATTGTCCAGTTTACGCGGTGAGAAGTAACATTGCAAAGGCACGCAGTTGAGGCAGGTTGAGTGGGAAACAGCTGGACAAGTACCAGCGGTTCATGTTCGAGGCAACATGTGACAGAAGCCTACCAGGGTGCCAAACAGCACATGGTCGCAAATTGGGTGCTGCTGCATTTCCGACGCAAATAGTCAACATCTGATATTCTACAAGGCAGATGTGACTGAAGAGCGTCCGCCCCTATGACCAAAAGGCCCCTCCTTGGCTAAGCATGCGTTGCAATCTGGAGGGGGGCAACATGGAACAACCCTTCCAATTCCAGAAGATCCATGCTTCCCACAGTAAGATCAATAGGATCTAAGGCCAGGAGAAACATGGGCACCAATTTCTTTCCACTCAGGTTGCTGCGCAGTGCTCATGCTGCGGAGGCCAACGGCCACGTCCACGAGCTTCTTGGCGTGAAACGCCTTGCCGTGACCAGAAAACCAACCGTCCCTCCCAGACCACCGCGAATAAAGTCTAGACCCTCCCGTTTTACCGCCCAGTTCCGCCCTGGAGACGGATGAGTTGTGAGTTTGTTTCTTTTTGTGGATCGAATTCCTTTTTGAAGGATCACTGAGTTTCTTTCTGGTGGTGATTGGTCGGCCCCAGGCCCAGTGGTCACTTCTCTTGATTTCAAAACAAACCCAAGGGTTCAACCAAAAGACAGTCGTAAGGATCTCGAGATTTCCTGAGCTTGAAGGGCCATACCTTCGCATGGAGCGATACGGTGTTGAGCAACGCCGCTCCGATTCTGTTGATCGTTTGTTTTGAGCTCGGACAGTTCAAGCGGCCTTACGGAGGCCATTGATGCTGGCTTCGCCGACATCGCAATTGCAATCATGTTACCTCACTTCCAGAGCATTTTGGGAAGACAGTTTCAGTTGCAAACAAAGATAGTTTGCACTACTTTCAGCCCATCCACCCAACAAGAAAGTTCCAGAGTTGTTTGTTGCGGGGTGCAAATTGGCCACGATGAAGACTCTAAGAGCATCTCCTGGGTAAAACAAGTGCTGCAGGGTGGGGCTTTCTTGAACGATGCACCTAGGCAAGTGTTTCCTTTCAAAGTAAGGGACCCGTGATTACCCAGTGGAAGATAAGCTCGTCAAGTCGTGGTTTCCATCCCGTTTGCACTTCGACGTTCGCGAAACGAGGCACGGGCAGCCACAGAAGATCCAGCGACATTTCCCCAGAAAGGCGCGGTGGCCGATCCCGCTTGATGTGAGGCACATCCGAGCCACCCTCATGTGCTGGTTCAGTTTGGCCCCTTTTGTGGGATGAAATAGGTGGAGGTTCGAAAAGGGTGAGGTTCGTGCACTGTCGCCCCACTTCTAAGTGACATGAACCACAGACCTGTATCTACATGCTGGCCGCCAAAAACGTGGAACTGGAAATCCCTGGCCTGCGCGTTTCGCAAAGTGGGGGGGGCACATCCAAAAGAAGACTCCTAAGGAACACCTTAAGAAGCCTGTTACTTCCGCCATTTAATGAAGCATTCTCGCCTTGTACTGCACATGTCCCGGAGCCAACGGGGCAAAGCGACCCCGGCAGAGCCTTCGCAGGTGTACTGGCTTTGCAGCCTCTTCGACTTAGTGGCACGCTCCACCTGGGCTACTTGGCTGGATATTCAGGGCTTGGGCCTGGGGCCAGGACATTCTCAACCCAACAGCGTGTAAGCACTTCGTGGTTATGGAGGAACGGTGTGATACGGTGTTTGTCCTTTTTAATCTCTAGAATGCCAGTGTGTGCGGCAAAGGAAATATTATATTGGCAACTTCCTGGGGCTGGCGAAGATTGGGTGCCTTCGCGTTGCAAAGCCTTGGCCATCAAGCTGAACGGATGTTTTGCTTCAGGGTTTCTTAGTTGTTTCCCGGTCTGTGTACGTATTGGCTGATTTCGGGGGCGCATGAGCCACTGATGGCCATATTTAAGGAGCAACCCCAGCACATGGAAGATGGCCAAACAAAAATCAGATATGCGAGAGCCGGCATATGCATTGGGTTCTGGCGACTGCGTCGAAGCAGGTCTTCATTTAATTTGCCTGTTCGGTCATTGTTTCCGTCCTTGTCGCAAGCAGTGGCCGGATAGCACTCAAAAGACTCGTCGCCTGTCGTCAGCTGGGGCGCGTGGTTGCGTACCACAAGTTTCCAGGCCACCTCGTACACACTAGTCACACGTCAGGGCGCAGAGCGTTCTTTTTTGATGTTCCAACAAATTTGTTAAACGTGGCGCAGTTCTCCGTCTACTTGGCTGAGTCTGATGTAGAGATGCCCACCTTGACAACAGCGTGTCCAGTTCAAAGATAGCTTGGCCGCCAGATGTGTGCGGACGAGCTCTTGGAAGACTACCATCGTCCTGAAACAAACGTGTTTTCATATATATATATGTTTTTTCCCTGGGGGGACAAATGGTAAAGGATGCTTGGCCAAGGGCGAGTGCGGTGTGTGGAAAGCTCCCGCTGTGACACAGTTCGAGCCTTCCCAGGTGTTTACGTTGATGCCGACCAGCCTTGTCACCGGCACCTTGCGCTCAAGCGAAGTCCGTTGGCCATGGGTTTTTGGTCCAGTCTTACTGGCGGTTAAATGTTAGGCACCAGCTTTAACCCAGTGGTCGATTCGGGCTTCACCTTTTCACCTTGAAAATGAGCAAGAAGGGCTTCCGATTTCCTGGAGGTGTGTTTTGCACCCACGTGTGTGATTGATACCTCCTTGTCTCGTTGATCTTGATGAAAGTGACTTTGCTTATGCTTGATCACTTGCTTTGTTTATCTACACCTAGCCGCGCCTGCTGGAAGTGTTACTGAACTGCACCCACAAATGTGCGGGAACCTTTTGCAGCTCACCTTGCCACAAGCTTCTTTCGCAAGTGGCAGAATCAGCGTGGCACGGCAGCCATACAAGCACACTCAATGGAGCGTGGGAGCAGATGCCTTGCGTTCCGTTTGGCTAGGCTAGCGACGCGGTTTTCATCAGCTTGACTTTTGTTCCCACAAACAGCATTGCAAAGGGGTTCCATTTCGTGACATCTGTGGCTTTCAGACAGGACCACGGCACATATCAGTGAAGCGAGAGTCGGCCAAGTTTTGTTGGCTGAATGTTTGCTTTGGCTTTCGAAACCTTGCTCGGGCCACTGGGCCAAGTTGAATTGAAATGACCAAGCCAACTGCTAGCCAGAACATTGTTGACCCGATCCCAACAACTGCTTCAACGAAAGGAATCGAGCAAGCCCGGCCTGGCCGGTTTTTCAGGGGTCTCTTATATATATATATATATTTCATTTGGGGATCAGCCACGGAAGTTGCTTGGCCACTTGCACGAGGGTGCGTTGGCACTGGGTTCCCGTAGCTGCTGAAATCGGTGGGTGAGAAGTAGGCGCGAATTAGGCGTGAAACAAATGTCACAATTGCGCCATCCACGTTCGCCCAACCATCAATGCATGGTTGCCTGGCTTTGGGGTAGAAACTTGGAATAGATGTCACAACTGTGCCATCTACATTCGCCCAACTATCAATGCGGCTTTGGGGTAGAAACTTGGGGCCGAAAGAAGCCTGTGAAACACTTCTGAGGCAACATCGTTTCGCGGGTGATCTTTGTTTCCTTGATGTCCTCGGTGGAGATCCTGCGTCGCTCCATGTGGGCAGTGCTGCGTGCCTCGCTTGGGTTGAAACCTCGAGGGAAACCGCTTGTTGCGTGCCCAAAAAAAGCATAAGAAACACGTGGAGAGCCAACAAAAGTTCGTCTCAGAGGCTCACAAAGTGGAGTTCTTCCTTGAAGGTGAATTTTGAGGAACCCCCCCCAAAGATCGAAAGGGTTGGGCAAGCTCCTACTGCTGAATAGCAGAGCACAACGCACTACGATAGTTTGGAACGACTATTTCATTTGTTGAGCAATACTTCTGTACTCTTCGAAAGCTCACATAGAACCTCAATAATCACCCATGGAGGACTGTTGCCTTTGGGGGAGTGCATTCTATGGGCTGTCTGGGCAATGAGGAAGTTGTTCATGGCAGTGAATGAGGAGGTAACTTGCTGCTTGCTTCAGGCTACACCATCTGCTAAACAATTCGCTGTTGAATGCATCGGCTCCGTTAGGTGGCGGACAGTTTTATAGGGTGTTGCTTGTTAACATGATTCTCAGCGGACTGTGTGCGTTTCTTGGGCCGGGGGGAACATTGGTTCCAGCCCATGTTTAGTGTTTCGTGTGAGGATCAGACAACAACACCAATAGTTTTTGTTCCAATTGGGAGGGGCATGACTAAGCCGAATGTTCCAGCACCGGGCACGCCAAATTTCCACGTGTTCATGGGGAACACGTCATTTGGAACGTGGCTCATGTCCAGCGGGCCACTCATGTATCGCCTATCCAGCCCCCGAGGCATCGAGTACGAACAGCTCTCCAACGCGCTTTGGCCGAAGCTCAGAGTTGTGCTGTCTGCTGAAAAGTGGAATCCCTGAAAAGAATAGAAGGGAAGAGAATCGTGCATTCTGACGGCAGTGAGGAAGTTTGAGATATTGGTGTCACCAAGGAAGTAGAATGGTTATGAATGCGTTTACCCCCCGTAAGGTAGTTGGGTCCTATCCCTAGGGTGGCTAGGAAGCTGATATATCAGCATTTTCCCTAAGCCTTCCGAAGCTGAACCTAACAGACCCCTTGATTTTGATCGGAGATTCGAGCTGAGGTACTTTGCGTCTCCCTAACCTAGGGAACTCAGAGATTTGAACTGCTCTTTCTGAAAGTGCGTCCCCCTAGATTTGCGCAAACATGCTTCCCCAAGGTTTTTTACGGCTTCCTAGGGCTTCCTTAGGGCTTCTCGAAAGGTCCCTTCCCAACCCAATTTGCAGGTTTGGGCGGCATTTCTTGTCTAATCAGCTTTTCACAGTTCCCCAAGAGCCTCCCTAGTGTTCCCGCCATGCGCAGGGCGAGTGTCAGGCCAAGCTTCCCCAAGGCTTCCGCAAGGCTTCCTAAGCCTCCCCTGCAAGAGAAGCCCTTTAAGCTTAAAGCGGGGTGGTTAGGGGGGGGGTACGAGCTCCATAATTTAAGTCCCACGGTCAACTTCACGGTGCACCTAGACTTTCCACAAGTCATGGATCCCTGACGGCGGTAGCAGACTCCGCCTACTTTGTAGTTGA
This sequence comes from Effrenium voratum, assembly GCA_963377175.1. NCBI lineage: Eukaryota > Dinophyceae > Suessiales > Symbiodiniaceae > Effrenium > Effrenium voratum. Next base: position 580,029 of record CAUJNA010000191.1, on the reverse strand, counting down.
AGTGGTTTCTTAGTGAGGGTTCGGTTGAAGCAGGGGGGCCCTCAAGGTGTTTTGCACAAAAGCTGGGGAACTCTTCATTTTGCCCATGTCATGTCTATTTAGGGCGGAGCAAATTGGACCGTGGCACATGTCCATGGCACATGTGATGCCTAGAATACTGCGAAAGATGCAGGCGAACGACAATGTGACCCGAGCCTAAGGCTCGACATGAACATATCCCAGCAAGCTGTAAGGGAGGGTATGTGTTTCTGGGCGTTCCCCCATTTGACCCACAAATGGTGGGGTGGACATGTTTGATTGCAGGAACCCCCCCTCCCCCAAGGCGTGCCAAACGCCAAGGGCTTAGTTGTTGTTGTTTGTTTTCATGGCAATCCTTCATCTTTCACATGGGATATGAAAGAGGCCCTCTTGGCAGCGATCGCCCCGGTTGGGAGTAATATTGGCACATGGTTTTGGACACCCCAGTAAAGGCATCCCCTTTCCCACGACGAAAGTGTGCCGAACATGGTTCAAGCCCAGGACAGCCCTGTGAATAGTGTTTTCTGTGGATACGGGTCAAGCAGCTGAACAACATCTACCACCACTTTGGTTTTGCGGTATTGCCGTAAGGCGGGACTTATTTGGAGCAATGTTTGGTATGGAAGCTTAAGATTTGTTGCTCGTCAAACGCTGACAGCCTGCTTCCACAGCCTGCTTCCTTTGTCCAAAGGGTAGCTCACCTGGAGAACTAGCGTGTTTCTGATGCCATTCACCTGATTTGTGAGACCATCATTTCTTATGCTTGCACTGCGGCTGATGTTGCTTTTGAGTTGCAAGTCGACCCATTGACCTCCGAAGTATCCCGCAGCGGCCTGTGGGTACAGCATCGATTCGGGGTTGGCTATTGCACCTTGCAATTGGAACCTATTAAGCCTTTAGAGCGTTTCATGAAAACCCAGTGGCAAAATCCAGGTGTTCAGTCCCTTAGATACCAAGACCAGCAAGTCTTAGAATCCCCGCGAAGATTTGTTTGGTGGCTTAGAATCTGGTGATAGACTCTTTGGTTGGTTGCTACTAAGACGCGGGGAGATAAGCAATCTCTTTATTTGGTGGCTTAGCTCTGTTTTTCCCTGGTATCTAGAACGCCAACAAGAATAGAATGTTAGATTCCGGAAGGGATTTTGTATTTGGTGGCTTTGCTCCCAGTGTCTCAACCCCGACCAACCGCCCTGCTACCGGGCTCACTGAGCCGGGCGGGTTTCGTGCTTCGCTCAGGCCAGCGGCTTCCGAGCGCTGCTTTGGGCCGCCCGTACGGAGATGGATGGAGTCGATTTTGTTTGGGGCTGTTGCTGGGTTTTGATAGGCCTTGACTGCTCTTGGGTTGGATCTTTAGACTTTAACCTTCTGAAAAAATCAAGTTGGGTTTTCCACTAAACCCACAAAAAGTTAAACTTTTGCAGAGGGGTCAACAAAAACCAAGTAGGCAGGGAATGAGAAATGAAATGACCCCTATAAACCATCCCCTATGGCTTCTTTGCAGAGTTTTCGAGCACGGCTAGTTGCTACTTCAAAAGTCAGGGAAGAGCATTTTGGCAACATCGCAAGAACACAGCTAGCCCACATTAGCCCACTACGTTTATCCCCCCCCAAAAAAGTGACTAGTAAAGTGGCACGTTTGTCGGCACAAATTATTTCCAGACCCGAATCAACAACAAACAAGGCGAACAGATGCAGGCATGCTGTTTGTACGCATCTTCTGCTTCTCTAGCCACTACAAGGAAGTTCTAAGGTTTTTCAGCGTGACACTTGGGCTCTCCCATCTCTCATTGTCTCCGCGCAGTCTTCTTGCCAGTTCAAAGCCACGTGCGCAGCCCGAAAGTTTGGCCAAGTCAAGGACCCAAGTTCGCCTTGCCCAGGCTGTTCCTCGAGGGTTAGGGGCCCATGTGGAAAACGGAAAAAGAACAGCGGTGCCCCTTGCCCATGGCGACTGGGCAGTGCAGGCACAGGGTCGGGGCGTGTGGCACGTGCGCGCACGCGATTCTTCGGTCCACGGAGCATGAGGTGCCGTCCAAGCTGAACGCCGCCTCGGCACCACCGGAGCGAAGCGTCTCAGTGAGCCTCGAGCGGCGCCTTGACGGGAGCCGACCATTGGGTTGTGCTTCGTGGGGAATGAGAGAATGACCTCTATGAAGCATCCCTGGTTACTCCCTTTAAGGGATCCCCAGGTTCATTCCCAAAGCCCTTCCTCATGACTGAGAACCAGCAAGTTGTTGATTTTAGTTGTTTAGAAGCTCCCGCGCAATCGCTGGAGGGTACTTCGGGGAGGGAGAGAGAGAGAGAGAGAGAGAGAGAGAGAGAGGGAGCTTTGCACCTTGGGCAATGCTGTGCCACATTGCTGAGGAGGGCTTCAAACACATCAGGCGGGTCTTGCGGTTCGGAAGATGCTGCCTCATTTGCCCAGCTTGAATTTGGCCATTTGATGCCTCCAACTGTCGACCTTCACTGCTTCCCCACTCATCAGGGAAAGGCTTTGCTTTCTGTAGAGCGTCAAAGCCCAACCTGGTACTGGTTTGGACTGCTTGGGTCCATTCGAGTCACCATGCACCTTCAAGACAAGGTCCGGGCGTTGGGAGCGGGGGCTGGATGTCCTGTTCACCACATGTTGAAGGCCGAGTGAAATGTTGCTTGCATAAACCCAGACATACCCAGACCTAGCCTGCTGTCCAGAGCGGGGAGTGTCCACGTATGCCAGGTTGTTTGTTTGCTTTGAGCCCATCGAATAATGAATAGTGCCCGTATAGACAGGCTGGAAGTATGAAGTTATATATTGTTTTAGATTGGTTTCGGTTGTACGTTGTATTTTGGGCTGGGGGTTCTTCCGATGCATATGGTCGACTGGATAGATCCGAAGTCTTTCGCCAATGTGTGATTGTGTTGTTGGTTTGCCTTGCTACGCGCAGTTCTGTGCATTGATGTGTTATTGCGACTCTGTGTCAGCCATCACAATTTGCATGTCCATTGGGTTCATCCCAAATGCACAGTGTTTATGCTAGGTACACTTCCAAAAATGTGGCGGCGTGAGTTCGCAGTGCCTACAGGACTTGCCATTGACAACTGACTGACGAGCTCCCGCTTTTCGCTTTGAGCAGCACCAGCCCGTGCGAAGACACGACGGCCAACTGTGCTCTTCAGGATCACAGGATCCCAACCCACTTGCCAAATGGAACACCACTAAAGTCTTTGTGGAGCAATAATGTGGGGATTGGGAGGAGGTTCGGCTCACTTCCCAAGTTTGACTCACTTTTTGGGAAGGCCATGTTGGTAAACAGAGCACATGGACGAAGTAGATTCTGCCAACCTACTCAAGGTGAGGAGGCTGAGGTCACGCATTACGCATGAGGATCACGGATCCCCCGCTTTGCTTCAGGTGACGCCCGGCAGCCCCTGCTCTCGTGATGGTGGCCGCGGAAAGTCGGTCGGAAGGAACTGCGCGCAGTTCACGCGATAGGCGTTGGACCTTTTCCACCGAAGCCAATTCATCCCCAGGGTCTATTCATCCGGGGCCGACCTTTGTCACCTATCCTTGCGCCAAGCAGCATTGAATTGCAGAGCTGATCCCTCTTCAAAAGAAAGCGCATGCTGCCAGATGGAGGCCGTGCACTTCTAGCTTTGCTGGCGGGAGGGTGCTTTAGGCTCCCTTCTGAGGCAAATCGATGTTTGTGCATCCCCGATATTTGGTTCAAATGGAAAACCTTGCCTTGAAGATTAAGCATGTTCATGCACAGTTGCTAAGGAGCGACTCACTTGGACCATGATTGGCATTGAGCACGCTGTTGCGCATTCGGAGCTGAGTGTCGTAGTGAATTTGCTGCGCAGAATGCACACAGACTAAAGTTGGTCGAAGGAAGGCACGGCCGCAAAGGCAACCCCAGCAGAAAGCGACTTTCGCGACAGCTTTGCAGATCTTGCGCCAAACATTGGCGAACCTCCGGCTGGAAAGTTGCGCTCAACTGGACCCACTCCAACAAGCTCCCCCAACTCCATGACAGGTCCCTTTCTGCGCTGCTGCACAGCTTTTGAGCTAGAGCTGCTGCTGCGGAAGGGCATATGGCGTACGACTTTGAAACTGAAAAGTTGCGACTTTCGAGCTGGGCTGTGGGTTTTACTTTGGTTACTACTTTCGTGCTGAAAAGTTGCGACTTGAAAGAACGATAAAACACTGGTTTTTCGAACACCCCAAACAGAGGCATACCCATACAAGATTCCCGAACATGAGCAGTGTCAAGAAAGCTCTTTTGCAGGGGAATATCCTTTTGGCATCCCTTCGAAGCGGGAGACACGCAAATTTGTTGGCTGTTGAACTGTTCCAGCCAGTTTGGAGGTGATGTTCAATAGCTGGGCCCGTCAAGGTGGACACGTTGAGAGTTTCCGGCTTGCTGTTGGGTGTGTTGGGAGCGTGTGGGTCATTTCGCAGGTGTTACTGTGATGAAGCCAGCATTCATTTTTCCCAAAGTGCCACAAGCAGCTCGCCGTTTGCCAAGAGCTTTGTTTACCCGCGCGTAGTTCGTGGCATGCCCCAGATCCCAGCAGTTCCTACTACATGAAAGGCAGGGGCATGTCAAAGTGAGGTTTGCAGTTTTTGAATATCAGTGTGTTTGTTCAGCTGCTGGCAGAGCCTTGCAAAGGTCCGAAGCGTTTGCTTCCCCACTTCTTGCAAGTGCAAAGCAATGATGCCCGTCCATTTTTGCATTGCTCGGCATAGGTCTATGTTAAATGTCCAGAGAATCATATTAAGCAAGCCGCTTGGTGGAAATGGTACAGCCGGCCGGGCTGGGAAAGAAAGAGCCAGCCTTTCTTTTCCGCCACGGCAGTGCCTTTGCGAACGGCAGGCTATGGACCACAAATACAAATAAATGCATACCATCCCACCACCAAGTGCACATCGCCCTTTGCCAAAAGGAGTGTGCACTTCCACGTTTGGAGGGTACATCCCGAAAGTGCTCGGAGGCCTCGCTTGATTTTTGATTTGGGGTGCCGGGAAGGGTGGCAGATGGTGTAAGAGCGAGTGTGAAGCTGCCCCTTCCCCTGGCACGAGGCAAAAGTTTCAACTCCTGTTTGCGGGGGTCATGGCTAACGAGGAGGACTTGTAGGGTGAATCAAATGCAGTGTTGGAACTTCTGGCAGACAGTGCCAGCTTTCAGTCCGCCCTTCTCAAGTATGCAGTACGTGTATGTATATATATATACACAAGAAATACCTAGAGATTCGCTGCGGCATACATTTCTGCCGCAAATCAAACAGTTATTCCTGATTTGCGGCGTTTTTTTTGAATTGCGGCAGAACTTGTTTTCAGTTTTTTCTACCCCCCGATTTGCGGCGGTCCGGCGGAAATCGGCGGGAATGCGGTGGAAATCGGCGGGAATGCGGCGGAAATTCCCGGAAAGCAAACGGTGTTGCGGCGTTCTTGTTTTGGTTGCGGTGTTTTTTTTTGTTTGCGGCTGATTTTCTGGAATGCGGCGGGAATTTCCGCCGCAATGCGTTGCGGCAGAATTTTCCGCCGCAGGAAGTTCTAGGTATTTTGTATAAAGCATATGCCTGTTATATATATGACATAACGTCCCGGTGTTTAAAGATGAATTCGGTTTGCATGTCCGCGAGATTTCGGCTTCATGAGCATAGTGGGTCACGCCTCCGTAGGCGTGTGCCCCTGTGACTTGTGCATTAGCCTAGCTAGGGTTAAAGATCTTTGTTTGGGGTCCGATTCCATTTCTTTTTGGTTTCGGGCCCTTGAAAAGGTCAGACTCCTTCAAGGGGAGTTACTTGACCTTCGGGATAGGGAGCAGTGGGCTTCGGCTCAGGCTGCTCCCTCGGGGCCTCCCTGTGAGGGAGGGAAGGGAGGTGGGCCCGCCGCCGGGTCCCCTCCAGCAGCAGGAGCTCCTGGGGAGGGGGGGGATTTGGCAGGTCCCCCCTCCTCCCAAGAAAGAGAAGAGGCTGGCAAGAGAGAGGAGGTAGAAAGGAGGGAAAAGAAGGAGGAGAAGAAGAGGAGAAAAAGGGAGGAGAAGAAGGAGAAAGAAGAAAGGAGGAAGCGGTCAAGGTCATCGAGGAGCGGAGGTGAAGAGCTGCCGGAGGAGAAGGCTTGTTTGGGAGGAAAGGAACCGAAGGAAAGAGGAGAGGATCCTCCCTGGGTGCAAGTAGGTGGCTCTTCTGGAGTTCGAGGAGAAGGAGCTGAGAAGGAGGAGGATCGTGCGGGTTTTGTGAGGAGAAGGGAGAGGACGCCCACCTCTCCCATTTCGTCGGGAGCTGAGGCTGCAGAGGAGAGAGAGAAAGATCTGGTGCCAGAGGAGCGGTTTAGGAGGCCTAGTGAGGGTGCAGTGGAAAGAGGAGAGATTGGTGGTGAGGTTCGTGCTGAGGGAGAAGAGAGCTCAGGTGAGGAGTTGTCGGAGGTGGATAGGAGAAGCAGGAGTAGGTCTCCAATCAGGAGGAATCCCGGAGGGTTCATTAGGGATTTGCTGCTCCACCCCAACAGCCGAGGTGAGGAGCGCAGAGGAAAGAACAAGGGCAGGAAAAAGAGGGAGCAGCAAAGGTGGTATAGAGAGCGGTACCCTGGTGGAAAAGGCAAAGGAGGAGGAAAAGGTAAGGGAAGTAGGCATTCTTGATGCCTCCCAAGTTGAGGATCAGAGCCGCTGCAGCGAAGGCAGCGGCCAAGGCAAAAGCGAGAGCTAAGGCGAGAGGAGCCCTCCCATTCAAAAAGCCGGCAATTGCAAGGGGAGGGGAGGTACCTCCCGTGCTGAGGAGACCGGCAGCCAGCGAAGAGCTTGGGGTTGAGGATCGGTTTCAAAGGGGGGAGGTCTTGAGTGTGGCAAACCTCCCAAAGCATCTGTTGAGGCCTGGGCAAAGCGTGGTGGTCACTGAGGGAGTCTATTGGGAGGCTCCTGCTTCGGCATGCGGAGTGATAGAGAAGATCGAGGAGGACGGCTTCGGGACAGTAGCAGAGGTTCGCTTGACCGGGACCCAATGCGAGGACCTGCTGAAGTGGGCGTTTGGGAGCCCGAATTGCCGTTGCCGGCTACATCTCTGTGGGCTGGAGTGCCAGGCGGCTTTGTGCGAGGACGGGTTGGTGCACGCCCTGAAGATGAAGTTGCGGATCCCCGGGAGCGAGGAGCCTTGGGTCGACAACCTGGTAGGGATCGAGGCGATCGACGAGATGCCAGCCCTAAGGGTCAAGGAGGAGGAGCTGAACAGAAAAGGAGGAGCAGTAGAGGGCGTGATCAAGGAGGGCAAGGTCAGAAAGAGAGAAAAGAGCCCTTCGTCGGTGACCAGCAGTTCGGAGAGCAGGAGGAAGAAGAAGAAGAAAAAGAAGAAGAAAGGAAAGAAGAGGTTCAGGGTGAGGCTGCAAAAGACCCAGGGGTGCTTTTCGCAAAGACAGGTATGGATTCCGATCCGAAGATGAGACGGGCGGTGGTGAAGAAGGTGAAGCGAAGTTTGAAGGCCCTCCAGAAGCAGCTCGAGTCCTCGGACAAGGACTCTTCAGGGGAGGAGAGCAGCGAGGACGAAGAAGAAGGGGTGTTCGAGGAGGCCCAGCGAATCCGCAAGGTGCTGGCCGCTACAGCAATCTTGGAGATGAGGAGATCGTTGGTGGCAGCGTCGGGACAGCTCTGGGGGCACAGCAAGGAGCTGGGCCACATCTCGGTACACTATTACAGGGCAGTGCTCCAGCACAAGCTCCATGGGGCTATGTCAAGGGAGGCGTTTACTTTGGCGGTAGCCTCCGACCTCCTGGTTCAGGGGAGGGCCGCCGAAGCGCTGGATTTGCTAATGCAGCGGATGAAGAGCCTCGAGCAGATCGCCCAGGGTTTGCCCTGCATGACAGCCCAGAAGATGGAGGTTTGTCCTCTCGAGGTGGCGCTGTGGCGAAGGGTCTCAGGAGGGCGGCGTTGGAGATGGGGGGACTTTCTTTTGGTGAGGGAGCTTATCTGTTGGGAGAACCGCTGTTTTCTTCTTTGGATGAGTGCTGCTTGACCAAGTCCACGGGCATGGTTTTTCCATTGCCTACAGCTATTGACTCCCTTAGAAAGCTTTTCCCATCATCATTGGAAGTTGACCTCATTATTCTCAGGAACATGGTGTGGTCACTCAACCATTTGAATGGGTCCCCTGTCTCTGGCGCAGAAGGTTTGGGGACCCCCTGCCAACAGCGGCTTTTGGGGGGTCTCCTGGAGCAGGCATCTGCCGCGGGTGGATGGAAAGAGTGCGCTGAGCAGTTGGGCTGGTCTGATTTTTTCAGGGTCAAAGGAGTCGACTATCAAGGAGACGAGGTGAAGGTCGCTCGGTCTATTTCTTGGGAGATGGTAGGCCCTGCTTTGCCCTTGGAAGTGGGGACGGTCACCCTCTCCCAGGTTTGTGATGCAGGGTGTAGGCACTATGTTGAGAACTTCGAGGAGTACCTTCTTCCTGTTGAAGACCAAGTTTTTACCAAAGCACCAAAGGTGATGGTGCCCCCTGACGATTGGGATCTGTTGGCTTCCAAACTGATTGAACGGGGTATTTGCAAGGTGATCGAGGAGAGCGAGGTTTTTCACGTGCAAGGACAGCCTTTATTGAATGGACTTTTCGGGGTATCCAAATGTGAGTGGGAGGGCAGCGTCGAGGTGCACCGTTTGATTATGAACTTGATCCCCCTAAATCGCATTTGTAGGGGGATCACGGGTGACATCGCCACGCTGCCCTCCTGACATTGATGAGGATCTCCTGGTTTCCAGTGAGGACGTCAGATGCTTCTTTTATCTCTTCAGGGTACCCCTGTCGTGGCATCGTTTTATGGCCTTCAATCGACCTTTGCCGAATTCGCTCTGTCGGGGCTTTTCAGGCACTTGCTATTTAGCTGCTGTTGTCCTCCCTATGGGATTCAAGAACTCTGTGAGCATCGCACAACATGTACATCGCTTCGTACTTCGTCAAGCCCTACTGAACTCAGGAAGGTTTTCGGGGGGTGAACAGGAGTTGAGGCGTGACAGACCTTTCCCTGCTGTGGGCAGCATGTTTCGTATTTACCTGGACAACTTTGATGAACTCACAAAGGTCAACAAGAGTTTGGCGGCCACTTTGAAGGGAGAGCTCACTCCCACAGTTCTTGCCCTTCAAGAAGAGTATTCCAGGTGGAAGATCCCCAGGCACCCCAAAAAAGGTGTGGCCTCTCAACATGTTGCCGAGGTTCAGGGAGCTGTTCTTGATGGAAGCAAGGGGATTGCCTATCCCAAGGTTGACAAAATTTTAAAATATATTAACCTGGGGTTGCAGCTTGCTGGTGCTGGTTTCAGTACGCAACGACAAGCCCAGGTTGTGGGAGGGGGTTTTGTGTACATCACTATGTTCCGCCGACCCCTCCTCTCCGGGCTGAACCATATTTGGGCTTTTATCAAAGCATTTGAGGGGAGGGTCGCAGGTTGCTCGCTACCCCTCCCGGCAATGGTCAAAATGGAAATCCTCCGGTTTATTGCGCTTATCCCTTTGGCCCACTTTGACTTTCGATCAGAGATTCATGGCACTGTCACAGCCAGTGATGCATCGTCAACGGGGGGAGGCATCACCATGAGTAAGGGTGTTAGTCCCTGGGGTTTGATGGCCTCCCGGATGCCCCAGCGTGGTGATCTTCCTGAGCCAGTTCATTTTTGTGGTGAATTAACCATCGGTTTGTTTGACGGGATCGGTGCCTTGCGGGTCGCTGCAGAGGCTGCGAAGCTGCCTATTCTGGGACACATCGCGGTCGAGAAGAACGCGGAGGCCAGGCGGGTGGTTGAGGCCCGGTTTCCTTCCTCCCTGGTTTGGGAGGATGTGACCACCGTTGATGACAATATAGTCAAAGGCTGGGCCACTCAGTTTTCCCAGGCAAGTGTAGTTATCGTTGGTGCAGGGCCTCCTTGCCAAGGGGTCAGTGGGCTAAACGCCGATAGGAGGGGTGCTCTCAAGGATGAGCGGTCCTGTTTGTTTACCCATGTTCCCCGAATCCTTGAACTTGTCAAACATGCGTTCCCCTGGTGCCAAGTTAAACTGCTCATGGAGTCTGTGGCTTCTATGGACAACGTGGATCAATTGATTATGTCAAGTTCCGTTGGATTGGAGCCCATCAAGATCGACGCTGCAGGGGTATCCCTGGCACACCGTCCTCGCCTTTATTGGTTTGATTGGGAGATTCCTCCTATGGGGGATGTCACCGTCACTGCTGGGAACCCTGTTCAAGTGGATCTTTCTTCGGATTTGGAGGCCAGTCTCTATTTGGAGTCAGGATGGTTTTTGGGAGGATCTGACAACTTTCACCACATCACGGCCTCGGACATTTCCTGGGCATAGACCTGCAGGATTAGACAAGTGTAGTTCCTCAGAGCGGTATAGAGGGGAAGAGGACTCCTATCGTTTTCCGCCCTATCAGTATCGGGACTGCCACTGTTCAATGGATAGGATTGGGAGTCGTCGTCTTCCTAACATTCGCGAGCGGGAGGCAATCATGGGTTTTCCTGTGAACTATACCGAAGGTTGTCTCCCCAAATTCGGATTCACGGAGGTGCACAGGAACGACGTGCGGTTGACCTTGATTGGCAACTCCTGGAATGTAACGGTTATTACATTTCTCTTGAGCTGTTTGGGGTCCATACTGGGATTGTCTGAACAGATGAGCCCTGCACAAGCTGTGGAGGCAACTAAGCCCGGATCAGGTTCCAGCTTTATGAACTTCTTGCAACGACCTCCCTTATTCTTTTCTCGCAAACGTGGATCCAGCAGTTCAGAATTATCCCTGGCAAAGAAATTTATGAACCACGTCAGTCTCAAGGGCGAGGACATTTTAGTTCACTCTTCCGCTGAAGAACAGCTGAAGTTCCATCGCCTACGTGCCAGTATTCCAGCACAGTGTTGGAGGTGGAAGACAGTGGCAAGCTGGGCTTGGACCGGAGATGCTGAACATATAAACTGTCTTGAACTGCGGGCCATTTTAACTAGTGTCCGTTGGTGGGTTGAAAAACAAAGGGTTTCCCGGGGAAAGCATATTCACCTCACCGACAGTTTGGTTTGCATGCATTCACTTGCTCGAGGGCGCACTGGCAGTCGCAAACTTCGGCGCACGTTGACCCGAATCAATTGCCTTCTATTGGCTTCCCGCAATTTCCCAGTGTGGGCGTACGTTCACACGTCTCAAAATCCGGCCGACCGACCAAGTCGTCGAATTGTCCGGAAAAAATGGGTAAAGTAGGGCCAAAGTGTGTGGAAGGGAAGACCAAAGAAGAGCGGGTGAGAATTCGTAAGCAACTGGGCTCGCTGAAGCATATTACCGTACAGCCTGCCACCCGAGTCCGATATGATCGGGCTCTGTCTGCGTTTTTTGCTTTTCTCAAATACAATGGGCAGTCGTTGCCCAAGGAACAGCTTGCACCGGATGCAGTCGTGGGAGAATATCTGGAGCACCTGTGCGCTACAGGTGAAGGCCGGGCATTGGCTGCTGACACATTAGCAAGTCTCCAGGATGCTCAACCCCAGATTCGGGGCAAACTGCAACAGAGTTGGCGCCTGATGAAGACTTGGGTTTCCAACGAGATGCCCAATCGGGCGCCTCCCCTGCCAGAGGATATTCTCCATGCCTTAGTCGGCCTGGCTTTGTTTCGGAAGAACCCACTGTTTGCTTTGTCGCTTCTGCTGTTTCTACGCTATGTTGTGTACTGGCGAGGTTTTGGGTATTCTGAAATCCCACGTGTCTACTGGTCACGGGCTTGCCCCTGCTGTCATCTCGTTAGGATTCACAAAGGGTGGAAAGCGTCAAGGTGCTGCTGAAAGCGTCACTGTGGGCGTTTCTGATGTGATCCGCCGTTTGGTGCAATGGAAGGAGACGGCTTCTGTTACTGTTAGCCCTAAACTCTGTGCTGCGCCGCACGCTTGGCGGAAGACCTTCGCCCAGTATCTGTGCGATCTTCATTTGGAAGGGTTTGGCTTCCGGCCATATAGTTTGAGGCGTGGGGGTGCCACCTTTTGGTTCCGCAAACACGGTTCCCTGGACAAGATTTTAATCCAGGGACGGTGGCAGGCGCAGAAAACCGCTAGAATCTACTTGAATGAGGGACTTGCGGTCCTGGCCGAATTGAAAATCCCGCAGCATCGGGATGTAAAGGTGTTTCGTGCTCAGTATGTAAAGGCGGTCAAAGTCCCACTGCCGAAACTTGAGCGAGCCTGCGGCAGGACTGGGGGGCGTGGAATGAAAGTCCGAAAAGAGTGGGTCGAGGGGTAATCCGACCTTTTTCAAAATGCTGCATGGAGGCAGCCAGTGATTTTTAAACGAGTCGAGGGGAAATCCGACTCTCAGACTTAACCCCCCTTTTGGTTACTGGGCTTGGCCAGTCAGAAAGGGGGAAAGTCTACTGTCAAGGCTGGGGCTGGGGCTTACCTGGGCTTGGCCAGGAAGACCCCGGGGTCTTGAAACTCCCTTGGTTGGGCAGGGTTAGTTTGCATATCTAGCTTTTCAAGTTTTTATCAGACAAATCTGGTCTTGCAGCGCGGAAAAAGGCAAGCCAGAATGAATCTTTGACACAACGTCCCGGTGTTTAAAGATGAATTCGGTTTGCATGTCCGCGAGATTTCGGCTTCATGAGCCCACCCTCCCGCCCTGGGAATGAAAGTCCGAAAAGAGTGGGTCGAGGGGTAATCCGACCTTTTTCAAAATGCTGCATGGAGGCAGCCAGTGATTTTTAAACGAGTCGAGGGGAAATCCGACTCTCAGACTTAACCCCCCTTTTGGTTACTGGGCTTGGCCAGTCAGAAAGGGGGAAAGTCTACTGTCAAGGCTGGGGCTGGGGCTTACCTGGGCTTGGCCAGGAAGACCCCGGAATCTTGAAACTCCCTTGGTTGGGCAGGGTTAGTTTGCATATCTAGCTTTTCAAGTTTTTATCAGACAAATCTGGTCTTGCAGCGCGGAAAAAGGCAAGCCAGAATGAATCTTTATATATATATATATGTGTGTGTGTTATGTATGCACACGTGTAGAAACACTACGGACATGCACATTGTAGAATCTGTTGATAGCGTATATGTCCGCTTTCGGCATTGCCCAACATCACCCAAATTGAAGGCAGGATCGGAGTCCGCGGCAAACTCTGCATGCCATGAAGTCCTTTGATTACAACATAATTCTGCTGGGTTTGAACTAGCAATGGGTTTGGATATGTTTGGTTTAGGACATGTGCTGGTTGACAAGCTAGTGGCCATTGTTATCAGATGCTTTTGGCATTTGACTTGAGCCGTGCGCAGGATTGGTCAACCAAGCAATGATGTAAGTTTGTACCTGCCTGCAAACTGGCTTCTTGCCATCTTGTGGAGGGTAATTTAGGTCCGGGGTGCAGAATGGAGAACACCCGTTTCCCTGTCAATACGCTTGATGCTTGGCTTGTGGGTCCTTTTTGCAGAGCTAGGCTTAGGGGAATTTTTCTATGGCAACTTAGCACCCTTGACGCCTTCCTTTATGTTCAACCGGCAATCCCTCGCTGACCAAGCTTCCTCCGCAACTCATTTCAGTTTTCATGGCTGATGGTATGAGTCGCCTGTTCGCAAGGGCCTGCAAGGGCCTGTTTAGCTCGATCGGGTGAGAACTGAAACAGTACCCGCAAATGGGTGAGCTCCAGCCGCGAGGCAAGCAGGATCCATAAAGGAGGGGCGGTACAAATGCCCTCCGAGAGAACTCAACAGTAAACCTGGACCCAGTTGCTCAGCGCCTTCCCACTCAAAATTAGCAAACCACCCAAGAGAGTGTCCTGTCCCGTCCCGACCAGAGTCAGTGGGCAAATGAGTGCCAAAAGTACCCGTCAACGTTGATGGAGGAATTTTGCTCTTGGCGGTTGAATTCTATGTCTGAATTACTGCCTTCCCATCAGCGCAAGTTGCTGCAAAGCTCTGAGACTCACCAACTCAATACTGAGTCTTCATGAAGAAAAACTAGCAATCAGCTGACGACGTAAAATGTGTTGGGCTTTGGCTTATTCAAATCGACCATTTGTCGCTTTAGCTTTCCAGGCCGGTTTGTCACCTTCTGTATGGTCAGGTCTTTTGGGATGAAGGCATGTTTGATCAGCTCATACCTTGTCGTGCTCCGGGCTCAGATTGCAGCGTATTCCTCATGATGCCTGCTGCTTCAATCTTTTGAGCTGATCAAAGGCAATCGTTCATGTCCTCGGGTTACGACGGGGTCCTCGGGTTATGACGGGGTTTGATATGTAGTAGTGATTGTCCAATTTGGGCTGAGGATTGGGATTCGTCCACCTCCCAAAATGGAACCCGGGCAAATGGAAACAAGGACTAAAACCTGCGGTCCCCTGGTCCCTGGTGGTTTATTTTGACCCTGGGCATGGTGTTTTGATGGATTAAATATTGACACCTTTCTGACGGGATTGGCCGTCCCTTAGAGATCCTGTCGCGGCAGAGCTAGTTGCAGCCTCGGATTCGCAAAACCTGCCGCGCGTGATGCTTTGCAGACGCGGTCGATCCTCGATTCCAAGTGCACCATCTCCAACCACCCCAAAACACTTCAAAGTACCCCAACCACCTCTCTCCAAACCACCCCCAAACCTCCCAGTAAGGTGCGGGGTTGCAAGCCAAACCTGGGTCAAGTCGTTTACTCCAGATCTGCGCAGGGGAAGTTCTTCACCTTGGAATCCACATGACTCAAAACCACAGACTCCTTTTAAGCGTTTGCAGAGCCGTGGTTGACGCACATAGCTCTCGCTGAAGTATCAGACTGGCTGATTCCTATGGCTACGTCACTTTAAGGCGGATTCCCTTGGTCCATTGGACATTCACGGACTGCCCCGACCCATTGGCAAGCATGAACAGGGGTTTAACGGGGCGTTTCCTTCAAGGACACCCGAAGGACGCGCCAGAGATTGGGTTTGCGTCAGAAAGGCTCCGAAACCAGCAGGAACGGCCTAAAGACAACGGCGCGGAAATCCGGGCCAGGCGGCCTGCCTTAGCACCATCTATGCATGTTCTAAATGTGTCTGCCATGTTTGGCAAGCACTCAGATCTCAGTTTGTTGGGCTTCTATGTCTGGCAATCTTCTAAAATCCAAGTCATCCTGGAAGGATTTCTTCCATTCTCCCTGTCTCCTGTTTCTCGCAGTCCTTTCCAGGGGGCTCCCCTTGGGAAAGGACCTTCGCCCAAGTCGCGACGCGACTTAGGCCACTGCCATGGGAGCGGCCGCGGCCTGAGAATCATGAATCTAAGGTGTCCACTGCCCGCAAACCCACCCCCGGAGGTTTCATGTGATGCAGACGCACAAAGCCGCTGTGGAAAGGTTGTATAAGTTATATACCCCCATATTTTGCTGGGGCCATTGGTTTGGGGGTTGGGTTAGATCATGGAATTGGGGGAGGGTGAATCTTAGAGATCTCCTTTCACAACTCCTTTTCCTTTTCATGCAGACTAGAAACATGGAATTGGGGCTCCGAGGACATATGGCCGACACTCCGGCAAAACCCTCCTTGTATCCGTTGTGTTTTTTTTTGACGGTCGACATGCTTCTTGGTTTTGAGCGCTTTCACCCCTCTCCTTAGGCCCGGTGGGCATGTGCGCCCTTTGGTTCTTGCATGTTCTTGCAGGTTCCCGAACAACATGCCCATGCTGCAAGAGCTCATCGAGCTCATGACCCTTAGAGATCGTGGCTTCAGGCAGATAGGGGGCGACGCCAGAGCAGCAAGCGCATCATCTTTCAAGCAAGTTGACCCGTGGCTTGGCTTTGGCACCATTTTGACTAAATGCTGATCACACTTGATTTAACCCGATGATTTCTTGTGAAGCGAGAGCTTGGACTCACAACACGAATATGCGGGGACATTATTCTAAATGCACCAATGGGATATGGGAGAACACCTGCAATGGAGCTACAGAATGTTTGCGGCCGTTCAGCTAAATTCTTGCCGAGCCAGTGAAAACTGGATTGGTCTCCTTTTGGTTCTCTCTTGGGACCACTTTCATTCCCAAAAGTGTCGGACATTTGGAGGGTCCTTGACATTTTTGTTCCGCCTCTCCATGTGAACCCGAACCTTACGGGATGGAGTGTCATTACCAGTCACGTGTGCCTTTGAGAAGGGCATGAGCGACCGACCACTTCCAAGAGGGGGGTTGTGCAAGGACCGGGGAGGCCTCCTAAGTTCCAAGGAAGTGTCGGTATGACTCAGCATTTGGTGGGAAATTAGAATAAGGTCTATCAGGGTCACTGGACGAGTGGGTTGTTAGCACGGTCATGCGGCGGCCTAGTGCTTGTTGCTTGCAAGAGGTGGGCAACCTGCTTGTTTACACGCCAAGGATTATGCAACAAAATTACCGGGTTGTGATATGACTTGTCCAAAATCGTGTCCGCTGGAGGCTCTCACTGCCACCCCACCCTGGGTCCTTTTCGGTGTTTGGCCCCTGGCGCTGGCCTCTGGACATGGTTGTGTAAAGCTAGGGTTGTGCGGTTCACGTTGGCATCACAGAAGCCGTGATCAAGCCGTTTTTGATAATTGGGCGTGTCCCATTCTAGAGACTCCTGATCATTTTCACGGGAAATATTCTAGGACTCAAGTTGGCTCCCCGAAACAAAATCAGAAAGGATGCCGCAGCGGTCCCGATACTTCCCGTAGCCTTTTCACAGCATCACCTTCTGGGCCAGGACTTGTGGTGAGTTTCCGCTGGTGCTGCAGGCAACACAGCGGCACCACTGTAAAGAGGGTTTCTCATTTTAAAGTCGACCAACCAAAAAAGGATGCCCTGTTTTCCCCATGGCCACAGGGCGTCTGAGGTGAAATTTGGGAAAGCCATGTGAGCCACAATCAAAACCCGGGTAGATGAAGGTTGGTAAGGGACAGTCCCAGCCATAGATAGTTGCAGCCGCCTTCAAATTCTTTGCATGGTTCTGGGTCGACCATTTTAGTACCAGGTTTTGATTATGACTCGTTTGAGGTGAAATATAGGAAAGCCATGTGCCGCTGAACCGGAGCGAGCGAGACTCGAGCCAGGCCGCGGGCGCTGCAGGCCCTGGACCACGACTGGCTCAGCAGCTCCTCTGATGCGGAGCTTCCCGGCGCCGCGCTGCGGCTCGGCGTTTTATTTTTATTTTGTGTGTGTGTGTGTGTGTTTGTTGTTATTGTTCTTTTTTTTTGGGGGGGGAGTTTTGGGGGCGGCTCTAAACAGGCGATCCAGAAGTGGCCGCAAGCTGCTTGAGCCTTTGCAGCTTGGGACCTGCCTGATCTTTGGAGAAGTGCGGAAGGGGTTCCTGTTAATTTGCCTTTGAACCCAAACAAAAGGGTTCACCCAACAGAGAAACACATACATAAGTTCATAAAGTTTGGGGGGTTGTCCGCCAACGTTGCCATGGAATGTTAACAAATAAGGTTCACTCCCAAGATATTCCTTTCAACAAAGACGCTGCATTGCCCCTTCTGGTTGCGATCTTGATTATGTTAAGGATGTTTACCCCCCCCTTTCCACTAACATAGCAACTGCAGGAGGGTACCTGGAAAATCAATTTCCTCTTGGAGGGACCCCCTGTCCGGTGCCATGTTAGTGGAAGAGACGATGTATGTTTGCAGTCTGGAACTGCAGCCACCCAAAATGGGCCACTTCGCAAGGGCGGAGCACACAACCCCTAGACCTGTTTGTTTCTCTAATAGCCGTTCGCTGGGAAATCCCAAGAACCCCCATGGCGCATCGCCCAAGGAGGGCCCTTGGCAGCTCTTTGGTTGGCTGACCTGTTTGAATCAAGTTGGATTTTCGTGTTCATGATTTTCATGAGCCCACAACCATTTTCTCGGGTAAGGGCCCAGGGGCTTGGCAACTGCGCACCAAGTCGTAGGCAAGGCTTCCCAAGGTCTCGCTGGTCTCGTTCTTTTTGGGACTCACTGCAAAAAAACGCGGTCTTTCCTATTTCGGCACACGCCCCCTCCCGTCCCGCGCCCCCAGTTGTTCAGCGCCGCCCTCAAAAAAAATCAGGTTGCCTTGCTGGGTAGCACAAAAAATGCACAACCCCCAAGATGTGTTTCGCGTTTTTGTTTTGTTTTTTGTTTTTTTGCGCGGGTCGCGGGTCGCTGGTTCAACTGGGCATCCATATTGATTTCACAAAGGCCAAGCCACGAGGGTTGATCATTTGTATTGGCCAAATGTCCGGCCTGCTGAGACCAATCTTTCCATGCCCAGCAGAGGTCGGCAAGCTTGTTTCTCTGCAAAGCGACCATGGCGGCCGTTGGAGGGAAACCCAACGGAACTCGCTTTTTTAAAGAGCAAAAGTGTGTTAATAAACTTCTATCAACCAGGGGTTGGAACCTCTTTTTGTTCTCCCGCATCCTTGGCTTGACCTCCTAGGCTTTCCAGAAATGCCCTTTCACCTCTTTTTTGGTTGAGAAGGTTCCCCTACTAAAAAGGACCAAAGAAAAAAATCGGGCACCAACTTGTTCTAACCTCAGGACCTAGCCTCCGTTTTCGCCCCGAGCCCAAAGAAGCTGAGGCAGGGGCTGGTGGGCTGCGCGGCCAGCCATGAGGTGGTGGAGGAGCTGCAGATCCGGCTGGGCGAGGCGAGGCCGCGTCGGGTCGGTCGAATGGGTTGGCGAGGGCTCAGTTCAGTGGCACCGATGCTTCCTTTTTTTTTTGGTGGCTGCCCAACACCAAAAATGGTCCAAGCCCCAACAAGGGTTCCCTTTTTTCCAGGGTCGCGGAAAAACTGAGTTTGAGGCACCAGGCGCGAAAGTAGTCTGCAACTTGCTGAGTTCCCAAAACTAGGCCAAAAGGGGGATGGGTTATTTTCAGGTTGAAAGGCACGCTGTGTGGCTCTTAGAGGACTGCTCTGGCACCAAGGCCCTATGCACGGGAAAGCAACTATATGTAATTAGAGCCCTCGCCGCTGCTTCAGCAGTCAGACTTGTTGGCTTGGAGGGGTAGGGCGAGAGAGAGAAAGAGAAACCGAAAGCGAAGAAAGAGCAAGAGCAAGAGAAAAAAGGGGCGGAGGGGCCTTTGGACAAGGACTCCTTCTAAAGCAAAACCCTGCAACAGTTTGACATGAAGCATCGATGTGGAAGCCGCAATCTACTGAGTCCTCCTTGATAAATAGGGTGTGCGTCATGTGGCATCCCGGTTTCTCGAGGGGAGCCTTTGCTTGTAGAGGGCATGCCTCGAAGTAAGCTGCCAAGTTTCTCAATCTGGGGTGAACATGACTGGTGCGAAAAGAGAAGCATTCCAGGCCAATGCGGTGAAGTCCTGGCCACATACTCTTGAAGGCTTTGAGTCATGATGCTGCTGTGTAGTGCGTACGTTGTGTTCACTGAGCAAGTGGGCAGGGCCCCGACAAGAACAGTTAGGGGAAGACCGGGTGGTGACTTGAAATTGAAGCGTGAAGTTTCCATGTTTGGAGGCATAGTGCAAGAGGTTTTTGTTTTCCCTTTGTGTTCGTACCATTTGGTCCCCTGCTTGTCCACCCACCTTTGGTTACCTACTTGCAAGAGAGAGATACGGACAACTGCCTGCTTGTTGGTGCTATCTTTTTTTCCTGGCGTGTGGAAAAGGAGCGTTGGTTCCCCGAATGGATGCAGGGATGGCGCCAGCAGCAGCCACATCAAGCATTGCAGAGGGAATGGTGGGAATCCAATAATCCCCAATGTAGCAACAAGCAAGACAAGGGTGGCTGAGGTGCTTTCATCTCTGACAAATCCCTGAAAGTCTAAACATCCTTTTGGAGGTATGCCAATCTGCCATCGGCAACAGGAGTACAGGGATCCTCATTTGTCGAAAGGATCAACCATTGTTTGGGGGGAATATATTTCCGCTGCAGCACCCGGCCCCAAAAATCGTTCAAGCTCGAGGCCAACACGCTGCACGCTTTGCGGCTGCTGCTCGAGCAATTCCAGCAGTACGACCGAGCCACCGATGCATTGGTATCACATTTGCTTATGTAGGTAATTCGATTGACTTTGTTTGCTTCCCCACAATGGGAGATGTCATTCTATGACAGGTACTGCTTGTAAGGATGATACCAGTTGTTTGTCCAGACTAGCCCGGCAAGGCTCGAAGAGCCTGACAGGAGGTTCCTTGCAAGACCCCCCCCCCTCCGCTCCCCAACCTGCGGGACCGTGGCAGGGTTTGCTGTGACCCTCGCGTGTTCTGACACCAAGAAACCCCTTGAACATGGGAGCATATGGGAGCGAGACCAAAGAACATGCTGGTGCTCAGTAGGGAATGACCCTAGGGTGTTGGGAATGAACCTTGGGATGAATAAGGAATGGTTTTATAGGGGTCAGTCCCTACAGAGAACCAGAAACAAAAATGGAGACATCCTTCGCTAGGGTTTGCCAGCTTGAAGCCCGGCAAACCACACGATAGTTTGCGCGCAACACAGCAGCGCGGAGCTATAGGGTCTCTTGGGCTCGCCTTCGCGAATTCCGACTCAAGTTGCAGAGATCCGACGTCCAACA
This sequence comes from Effrenium voratum, assembly GCA_963377175.1. NCBI lineage: Eukaryota > Dinophyceae > Suessiales > Symbiodiniaceae > Effrenium > Effrenium voratum. The sequence continues at coordinate 559,588 of CAUJNA010000191.1, read as the reverse complement.
CCTCCTGTATGTATAAATGCATATATATATATATATGTGTAGCACGAGTTGCGTTAAATCGAGCTGCGACACCTCCACACGTGTCCACATGTGGCGCGCACGCAACAACATGCGTTGCGTGCGTAAGCAGGCGTAAACAACACGATACGACAGCATATCATCACCATGGCTCAGATGTGTCGACGCAGCACAGACTTCTAACTTGGCCTTTTAGTCCACTTATTTGTCACGAGCAGAAATAGTGGAGCTGCCCCCGGCTGGTAGATGACCATGACAGCTTCTTTTGCGCAAGCTGCGAGCCTCGAGTGCTTATCATCGTATCAGTGATCGATTGTTTTGACATCTAATATTTGTTCTACTCTTATATTGAAATAGCCGGATGGCATTTGACTTTTCTTTCTCACCCAGCACCTCTTCGTGACAAACGTTGGCAAGCGGTACTCTTCATAATCCTGTGAAGGGTTTGGCAGTTGTCACCCAAGAGTCCGCAGAGGCATGATTTCAATTTCGCACATATTTTATTGACGACAGCAAATCATCGGTAATCGTTCACTGCAGCTTTGCCTCGACCACATAACCACTCAGGACGCAGGCGGCTGGTCTGCAAAGGGGTCCTGAGAGGCTCAGGATTACCGGGGTGACCGTTCATGAGAACGGAGGATATAGAAATACAGAATACTCCCTGCTGGGTGAAGCATATGGACCTCCCTCACTTTCCAGGGAAACACTCCCCTGATGTTGAATTGGCTGTGGGCAACATCGGAGTCCTTTGCTTCAAGACCAGATCGTTCAGCTCATCGTTGCTTGTGCTTCCGCTTTAGGAGCTTCCTCAGGGGCTCCTTGATATGTTAGTTGAAGGGCAACCACGAGAAGCCAGTCACTTCTGGGTTATTTGGTGGAATCCCCCCATTGAATTTCCGTAGATGATGTGTTTGCTTTGCCTGGTCACTCGATGGGCGTGGCCCATGACTCGGAAGTATTCTACTTTTGCGTGTCATTGAAGCAACTGGAGCTGCGCGCCCACATCCGGGAGGCAAAAGATCCCTCGAAGGGGCAAGCCCCAGGCCCCTAGTCCGGCATTCTTAGGATCCATGTGAGCAGCGACCAGCTGGCTGCTGGCTGTGTTTCGGATTAGGTTTGCACCTATGGCTGTTAGTTGTAACGACATCAACACATTGATTTTGGTTGTTTGTTTGCTCGATTTGGTTGGGTTTGGCCCTTGTCCAAGTCCAAGGCCATGTTTTTGTGTATCTTTCATTTGTACGCAATTTGCATGGCTTAATGATGGTCAGTTTGAACCTGCAGGTTTCGCAGTTCATCGTGCGCTGGCTTCGGATCCAAGACGATTTTTCTAGTTGGCGGCTGCTGCTGGCCTTGAAATTACCGACTTCTTTCAGCCTTAGTTTTGTTGCAGCGAGTCCACCTAATATTGGTCACCACTCTGGCTCCAAATGTGTTTTTGTATGTGTGTGTGCATTTGGGAGTCGATCTAAATCGACGGAACTAGGCTTTGTGTACGGGAGACCTAGTGGATATACAAGGTGTTGCCACACTGTGGTCGCGAAAGAGGGCGTAAGGGCGAGCGAAAGGGAAAGTGGTCGGTGCTATGCACAATGGTTTTGAGGGCCTCAAATGGCTCCAAATGTTATTTTTGGCTTGCGCAAACAATTTTCAGACCAGTTTGAAGCATTTTCGGCATGCTGGGTTTGGAATCTGTAGGTTTTTGATCCGATTAGGATCCTTTAGTCACCAGGGCCTAAGGTCCCCCCTCCAAAGGTCCCCCCCAAAAAAGTTAAGGCAAGTCTTGGATGGGAGAGTGGATTGCCACACATCTGCAACGATTCAAGACTGAGCAGACTCTGGAATAATAATGCTGAATGCTATGGAATGCTGACATTGGCTCGCAGAAACCGCAGAAGTTATTTTCACCGGCTGGAAAACGAGTTCCGGGACAAAATCCGCAGAAGTGTTTGTTGTGAATAGCGTTGTGTTTGTTGTGGAGTTTACTGTAGCAGGTTTGCTGTTGTGTTTTGAGGCGTGCATATGGACTCCCAACCTTGACTTTGCGTGACTTGACTCCGTCTTGATCCCCCGCGTGGAATGAACCCCGAAGGCGGTTAGATATCCGTCATGGGTTGCATATATGCTGTGGCGTCCAAGGTGCGGCAAGGTGGAAGACAGGGTTGCATACGAGCTGCTTGCACAGAGCGGAGCTGCCTGGCATGAATCATCCCTGCATCCACGCAGGAACACCCTTAATGGGGCCTTGTGAAAGAAGAGGTAACTAAGGTTTCCTGCAGATTCCTGGTGTGTTGTATAGCGCTGGCAAAGGAAGTTAGATTTAGAATCTATTACAGCAAGCACAGGCCCCTTCATCTCCCCCTCTATCAGCCCCTCCTTTGTAGGGGTACACGGTTCGCTCAAAAATGCTACGTTAACATGCTCAAACCCATAGTTGCTTTTGGCTGAATGCCAGGTGTGTTGGACGAGACATCCATAAACATGGTAGCACGTTCAATGGCTCCCTGCATGTTTCCAGGCTTTGTTTCTCAGTTACGAGGTTTTTTTTTGCTGGCCCTACGCTGGATTCTGTGATGTACTGGAACAGAGTGGTTTAGGTGCATTTGCGTTTGTAAGCCCAATGCCCACCAGCACAGCAACCCACCCGACTGCCCAGACTCCATGCAACAGCCGGTGGTTGGGTGTCAGGATTTTTGTCAGGGAACTCCTTGTTGGTGGACATGAAACTCCACCTATTGGATGTTTTCTTCGGATCACTCTGCGGGTCCGGGCTGCCCGAAACACATATCAAGTGAAACCCTAGGCATTTGGTCCCACGCGGCCACCCCGGTTTCTCTCCGAAGGTCTCAGCTGAGATCGCTCGGAGCTGCGTGGAAGCCTGCGGTCCGAGCTTCCCCTACGCCACTTGGCTCCCGAAACGGGCGATGAATGTCAGTTGCAATCATCTCAAAGGTGGTTGGTGGACATATCCGCAAAGGGCCACCAATTCCAATTCACCTCATATATGTACATTGAATCAAGGTTGTTCGGCGGGTTCCCTGGAATCGGCTCCAATTCTGCTTCTGCCCGGAGGTGAGTTTTTGACTCCGAGTCATAAAGTTGAGCTTTGGTTTCCTCGTGCTTTGGGTCCGCCGACGGGCCGACGCCGAGCTCGCAGGCTGGGCTCATGACGGACCTCCTCGCATCCAAAGAGAGGCACCATAGTTGAGTCGAAAGTGCAGCGCCGTGTCACCACCTGGTTGCAATGACAGCGCAAGAATCATGTTCAAGCCACTGCACTCTAACTTATCAACCCGACTTGGTCACCAAAACTCCTTTCCAAGAAGATGGTAACCTTGTGGGACTTTCACGATCGTTTGTGGAAGGATATGAATTTGCGCAAGCGGCCTGACCCCTCAGTATGAGGCTCCCTTTGGGGTTCTTTATGGTGGTTTCCTAGCGGTGGTGTTTTGGCCTGCCCGATGTCCGGCAACGCGTGATCAACATTCATGCCAGAATGGCGTGCTTGCATGTGTGTTGTGTTGTTTGTTATTTGTGTGTAATTATCTTTTTGAGGGGAAGAGTCGACGATGTGCAGCTCGCAGGCGTTGAAAGATGCTGCTTGAAACCCATAGCGAGTTCCAACGCCTCTTGTTATGCGCGGAACGTGTGCATAATTATATAATTCTATATGTGGCATAGATGTGCACATGCAAGTTTCCGCTAGGAGTACAACCACCTCTCCAGCTAACACTATTTGCTTCATATGGATGTTTGGCTTCAGCTTCCCGAACTGCACTGAATTCTTGCAATGTGCTGTTCGTTTTGCTACGGCGGAACTCAACCTGATCTGTTGTTGTGCATGTTGGAAGTCCGGCTGGTTGCCTGTCAATTTGAGCATTGCTTCTCGAACGCGCCTGCGTCTAACTGTCTGATTGCGGGCACCCCATTGCTTTCCGGTTGCCCGCATGCCGAGGAAGAGATAATACCGCTGATGATTTTAAGCGGCACGCCCCAAGCTGCATTCAACAATCCTCAGTAGCATGTTTTGCAACTTTGGGGGAATACCAAGCAAAAGGCACGGACAAATTCAATGGCTATGGTTGGGGCTGTGGGCTCAGTCAACATATAATCAACAGCAGAGGTCACAACATTGATCGTTTTGAGTGTTTTAAGGTATGTTTATGTGTGTGTGCCCACTTTTTGAAAGTTTGTGTTTTGGGGTGATGCTTTCAACAGATCGGGAACCCTGAGGGCAGGCACCTCCTTTTGCGGGCGAAGTGGGGCTTGGTTTTAACCCGTTTAGGCCCATTTTGTTGAGCATGAGGCCAGCAGTTGGGAACCAATGCGGGTTAGTTGTGGAGACCCTGAAGGAACCCGCGTCCTTCCGTTTGGGCTGTCCCGGGATGCCTGCAATGGCAGCAGAATGTCACAAGGCTCGATGCCCACCGAAAGATGCAGAGTCCTTGTCTGATTTGTCCAGAGTCCAGACCTTCCGAATACCATCCAACATGTGCTTTTGCTAGAAGTCATGTGGCCCCCCTGGCTAGACCCTGGGGCCTTTAGCTGCACCTGAAATGCTATGCTTGTAGCCAAGCTTCCTTTTGACGTTTGTTCGTTTCTTTTGAGGCAGGGATACCCAAGACCGTGCTTAACCTTTTCACGCACGCAGGTATGGGTACCAGTATGTCCTCGCAGCTTGGCTCGTCTAGCCTTCAGCACTTGTATGCTCACGGTCCCCCGAAGGCTTAGGAATGGGAATCGCGAATGCATTTTTCCGGCATTTAAGAACTTGGCAACCTTTGGCTTTTTGCCATCTCTTGTTTTGACCGAACTTGTGGAGGCCATGGTTTGTTTGCATGTGGGAGAGTCCGCAAAGCAGATGGTTTCCTTTTGGTTTTTTTCATAGCCCCCAAAACAGGTATCCTCATCGACTTGTCACTAGTACTGTTCTGCCCCTGCAGCCCCGTTCTTCAAGCAGCATGATGCCAATGATGCTCTCCCTGATGTGTTGGTCCTTTTGTTTGGCCTGGGCTCAGATTCCCATGCAGGAGTCTGCCGAACATGGTTATCTCAGGGCCCAATGTGCTCTCAAACGACTGGCTCGGGTTGGTGTCCCTTTGCATCGCTTCAACGAAATCAGGGAATATGTTTGGCCCTTGCAGTTTGCCTGTCTTTTGCTGATGTTAGAAGAGCCACGCCCCACAGTTGCCAGATTGGTGCATGGGCAACTATTCAATGAGTTGCGTTCCGTGGTTTGTGCACTCTCCGATCTTGTGCGGAGTCATTTGGAGCCATGGCCAGTACTTACCGATACTCACCATGATTCCAGACTGTACCAATTGAACTCCGCTTCTATCCGCTTTCGACAAACCCAGGAGTCGTTGCAGCCCCCGAAAGGCAGCAGACCGGGGATCTGCCGCTTGTGTTCGGACCCCGTTGTCTCCCAACATGTTCCCCCGTGCATAACCACCCAGTTGCTCAGTGTGACCCTTTTGTCCCGGGGTCGAAAGCGCGACCCTTTGGGCCAACGTGCTCTTTTGGCCAAATTCCTTGACTCCAAGGAGCTTTTCCAGCGCCTGGATACGGATCAATCTGGGCACCCGCGGCCGCAAGCAGAGGGGACTCGCACTTTTCGGATGAACTTTGGTGGCTGAAGCGCTGTCAGGAAGCCAGTCGTGCTTTGGAGAGTGGATCGATGACGACCGGTGTGTTTGTTGGCTGCCAAAACCGCGCGTCAAGCAAGTGCCGCTTTCGTTCACGCTGGAAAGCAGTGGGCAATTCTGAGCTTGCCAGTTTCTCACCGGAGGAGCCTGTCTTCCGACCTGCGATTCATCAAGTCCAGACATTGCTTCAATGCATCACCACCCCTCAAAGAATTGGTGGCCGTTTGGGTCTCTCAACACGTCTCAAAGCAAGAGCAATTGCAGCTATTTGTTGCTTTTCTAAAACCATCGGGGGGCACAGGGCCATGGAGCATCGTGGCTTTGGGCGGGTGTTGTGACACACTCGAGCTTTGTGTATTTGAATGCTTGCACATCACAGCTTTAGTCAGAGAAAAGAAGCAGGGCCTGGGCAATGCTGGGTAGCTCCTGGGAGTAACTGGGAAGACCTGGGATGAGTTGCCGGCTCATTCTGGCTATAGCAATTTGCCTCGGCCCAACCCTTCAAATCGAGCCCCGGATAAGTCAATCTGATTGATACTCTTTGGGGGTGCTGTTCCCCCAAAACATGTGGCTTGCCCAGCCTCTGTTTGCCCCAAATGCGAGCCTCGAGGGCTTGGTCCGCCATATCTCAGGTACCTCACAATTGATGAGCTGCGAGGACTCATTGGTGGCGGCGCCCTTCGTCCTGCAAAGTGCGTTTTGTGTTGGCCTAGAATCACGTGGCTGTGGGCATTCTTTGGGTCACCATAAATGTGGTTCTAAGACCCCATTTATGGTGACCCAAAGAATGCCCACAGCCATTAGAACCCATTTTCTGGTGACCCAAAGAATGCCCACAGCCACATGATTTGTCCAAAGAGCCCCCGTGTGTTTGGATGCCCCCCATAAAACAAACATGGAACCCACAGAGGGGATTCATTTGCAGCCAAGTACATCTTTGAGCCATTTTGGCCGGTCTCAAGTCGATCGCGCACCGAGGTTTTCCAGCTTTCGGGGCCGGAGGATGTCGACAGGAGCCTCGGTCAAAGTTGAGGCTCCCGGAGCCCAAGGCATATGGAGTATGTGTCATTCAAGCCAACCGGATTCACCACCTGGGCGTTTTTGCGTTTCGTGTTTTCTGTTTTGGGCAGCCCGAACAAGTGAAGCTTTCACTGTTAAATGGGGCAGCCCCTCATTAGTTGAGGGTGGGCATGTGCTTTAGTTGTTGCAACCCTTGTCGCTTTCTGAAGCTAATTGGAGGCCACCCCCTCACCACCAACCCAACAATCCAAACCGGCAAGCTCAGTTTGGGACTTGTCAGGTCACCCTGAATTGATTGGTGATTTGGATCGGTGGTTGAGTTGAACCCCGAACCCCCAGTTCCTCGTCTTAACTGGGAGTCGCCAGTGCAAACTGCCGAGAGGCAAGCAGAACATGGTTTGAGTTCCTAGGGACGGAACTCACTCAGCCTCTATGGTGCACCGTTTGTGGCACCATAAAAGAAGCTACATGTAGTATGTGTAGAAGCCCAGGATATGCCTCAGTCATGTGTCAACTTGGTTGAACATAGGTGGCGCTGGTCTCAGTGTGGCTCTTAGTTGCCAATGTCATCCATGTCTGAAGGGAGAATGCTATAATCACGTCAGGGGGTGGCGGGGCGCCAGGGCTCCCGTGAGATGTCGGGGTTCCATAGGCTCCGAATCATCTAAGGCTTGGCTATTGATTTTCCGATTCTCAAGCCGAGACCACACAGTTTCTTTTGGGAAGGCCGCTTTCCTAAAAACACATCCCCCAGAAAGACTGAACCCCTGCCCAGGATAGTGCCGACGAAACATGATTCTGAGAGGGAATGGCACACAAGACTAAAGCTACACCCTTACACAATCACTAAAATGCGGAAGGTTAAAGCCCTGATCACTAAACCCCGCCCTGTTTGTGCAATCCTTTCTTCCACGCTTTCCAGTCATCGGGGGAGGATTGTTGGAGCTCAGTTCACAGGAGCATGACTCAACTTCTGTTTGCCCGGTTGCTTTCATGATCTTTCCTGTGTCTCAGGCTTTTGTCTTGGATGGACACGAACGAGGACGCGATGTGAAGTGGTGCATTTGCAGCATAGCTCGTGGAGCTGGTGCGATAAATCACTGATGTGGTTTGGCCGTATTGATCTCAACTTGCTCTGTCAAATCAGGAGAACACCCCATGGAGCTTGCCTCTCCATGAATCATCTTTAAATCGCTGATAGTGCGTTCTCGATTCCGCAGGAGGGATTTTGTAAATGGGGGTTCCTCCCCCAGAAAACGAGCATCGCTGGGACAAGCGTCAGTGGCTTCTCACAGCATGCTCGCTGTTTGGGCAGATCTGCATTTGTTTGGGACTGCCCTTTTTGGTCAGAAGGGACACCACCCATTTTGTGGGTTCCGAAACCGGCCATTGAAACTCTTGGACCAATGAGAAGAGGACGGCGGCGTATCCTTCGAAGAGTTCCTGCACGTGGCGCTGGAGTTTGGGCAAATTAGCAGCCGCTCGCAGAGCGCCTCAACTGAAATGAAGGGTATCCCTGGCCTCAAGTCAGCCTGTGACTTCGTTCTTTGTTTGGGGAGCTAAATTAGGCACAAACCCGGTGTGTTTGGCCCCTATTTGTGTGAGAAGCATTGTTTCTCCGACAAGGCATATTTAATAACTTCACTATGACCATTTGGCCATTTGGTGGTAAATGAAAGACTTGGTTGGACTATGTTGCCCAATCCACTCAGACAGCGAGGTTTTTTAGGGCACAGTCAATCGTGACCTCGCCGACCAGAAATCCCCCCCCCCTCAGAAAGCACGACTTCACAACGGATCCCACGCTTGCCAGTTTGGTGTGACTTTGGCGGCATGAGACCTTTTCAACCATGGTAAGACATGGTTTGCTCGCATGCGGTCTTGAAACAAGCATTTTGCCTCGCATGTTCAGCCCGGTTCTTTTCCAGGTTGTCTCATCATAATTCCAGTTCTGTGAAGTAACTGAATATGTGGACACATATAAACCCCCACCCTGCACTGTTTGAAGTATGTGTTTCTCCTGGCAGCTCAGGGTATTCCCCTGAACTTTGCGTTGTGCTATGTTGCCCTGCCATGAATCTCTAGGTCCCCAGCGTTTGATCTCGCTGATCCGTTGAGGATCGATTGGGCTCTCACATGTTGAGAGCAGTTCAACTGAAAGATCCCAGGCGCAGTTTTAGGCCATACTGCCGGGTGGCTGGTTGGTGTTACCGCCTTTCGATGCCTGATCCTTCGCTGCATGTAAACCGGTGAACGTGTGAAGGCGATGCTTGACTGGACGCTATGCTTGCTGGTCGTGAAGAAAATTGCGAGCCCACACATGATGAGCAAATGAAGGCCCCGTGTTATTTTGTGTGTGGATTTGTTTGTTTGCGTGGGGCCTGGCCTTTGTGGCGAACTCGACTCTTGCACATGAGTCAAAGCCAACATCTGTGCTTGAGTATACGGGGAAATCATCAAGCTAACAATTTCGAGGGCAGGGTTCTGCATGGACCCTGGCTCCATTCCAAGTCTTCAAGTACCCAGCACAAAAGTCGGCGAGTTGCCGAACCAGGGCCTGTGGCTTCCCAGGCCCCAGAGCATTCAGGCCCACCGGTCGCATCCCCCATTTCACTTCCCCTCAGAAAGTCTGCGGAAAGGGGAGTACCCCAACAGGATGGCTCTTTTTCCTAAACACAGGCAAAATGTGTTGAAGGGGGCCTTTGCGAAATCAGACAGGATGCGTTTTTCATTTTCCAGATCCAGGGGATCACTCAGAAAAGCCAGCTGAGGCGACGCCGACAGCGGCTTTTGGGGTGGCCTTGGCTTGCACGGCGCGGGGCTCGGGAGCGACCTCATGGCGGGGATATTGACCGAACGCACAGGTTCTTTTGCGGGCCCGTTAGCTGACAAGCCTTCAACTTGATTTGGAACATGATGGGATGTCTCAAGTTAGTTGAGGCCCAACAAGTTAAAGCTTTTCTGGCTAGTCAACTCAGCGGGCCAGGTCGGGATCACCCATTCTGAGCTTGTGAATTAGCATATTGTGCTTGGTGCTTTGTTTGGCACTCTTTTGGCAATATGTTCATACCTTTCCAGGGTTGGGCCCACAGCAGGCGTATCCAAACCGTCAACAAGCGGTTGCTTTGAACATTGTGCTTCGTTGAGAGCATGTGCCCAAGGAGGTATGGAGGGTGGGAAGGTGACTCACACACACACACACACACTATATATATATATGTACAAATAGACGCAAAACGTACATAAACAAATATATATATATATATATATATATGTGGACGCAACAGTCAAGCAACCCAGAATTGGGTGGGTGCTTCATATCTTAGTTGGGAGCAACGCGGCTTAGAATTTGACCCATCCAAAAAGCTCGCCTTCCTTCCACTTAACTTGGCGGGTATCCGCATGTGTCGGGGTGGCAGTTCCGAGGCTGGGGCTTCAGCGGGCGAAATGTGGCAGGCTCGAGATCCCCGCGGAATGACATGCTCGAAATTGCACTGGATAATGGCTGAGTGTGCCCCGACGCCAGTGGGACGGATTGCCACGCGAGAGAGAGAGAGAGAGAGAGAGAATGTGGCTTAGTGTGGGGTGTCGTGTGGGAAGGGTTCAACGGCAGCCACGTGCCTTCCATTGGGTTTACTGCCCAAAGGGGAGCCGCAGAAGAACAAGCCATACTCAGAGTTTAGAGGATTTTGTTGGTGCACCTCTTTGAGCACAAGAGAAGTCCTATTGGTATGGGGCTTACAGGTATGGATTGGGATAGTCCCCAATTTGGAACGGCCCAACCAACGGTGGTTTGCGACCGATTTCGCATGACCCAGGTTCCATTTCTTTATTTCAGGTTGATGAATCATGTTGTTTTTAAGATTTGTGCACAGTGCACCGATGGTGCCGATTTCAATCGCGGCCTTGGTTTTCGTTTCAAGTAAGGTTTCCATTAAATTAGTCACTCAAAGAGGGCAACCCCTCAGCCAACAAACATGGAAGTGCGCAGACTTGCTTTGGAAGGCTAACTCAGAGAAATTCCAATGGACAAGGAGCCTGTTCACTTCCATGTTAAATGGAGGTTCTATAACATCAGCCACAAAGAAAGGGGTTGCTTTTCTTCTTTTGCTCCCTGGAAAGATGTGGTTGCCAAACTGCCAGATGGAGCCTTTGGTTTGAAGGGGGTTTTCGGCCGAGAGGGGCCTGGGTTGAACTTTTGCCATGGCCAAGGCGGAGACCCCGAAAGGAGGTTCTTCTGAAAGAATCAGTTTGGGCTCCATGCTACAGGATGGTATCCTGGGAAGTCCACAGGTTCCAGACCTTGGGATCCCGATGGAGTGTGTAGCTCACGCGCAAAACTGGGCCGTCCAGGCACAACAACGCTCTCCGCCTCGCTGCTTTCGTGCAAACAACTTGGAAGCAAATGTCTAGCTGCTCGCTTGTGACTTGTGACTCTTTCGGGCTCAGTGGCCCTCTATTTCCCGTTGGGCCCACCCCCAAAACGAGGTAAGTCTCAGATTGGCCGTTTCTACATGTTCCACACCTGATTGTTATGTGTGTGTGTGTGGCTTTTGAGGTTCCCTGCTCGGGGTTGTTTCACGTGGACACCATGCAGTTTGTGGGTTCTCCCAGCTAGCATTTAGGCCACCTACGATCCATGCCAAGCTTCAGCTGTTGCAATGAGACGGAAAGTGAAAGCACTGCCCTGGAACGCTTCTGCGAGCCTTCACCAGTGGCTCCTTTAGCCACACCAGCCTCCCACAGGCTAGTTTCCATGCCTTGCATTCAGTTTCAGTCGACCTTCGGCGCTTGCATGCCAAAGGGGCACCAGTTGGAGTTGAGCCGGACGTCTCGGCAGGCACCACCTTCAAACCTGGGCGAGGCAATGGAGGCAAACACAAAGCTCAAGTTGTCCAGTTTTGGAAGGGAGGGATTGAACGGTTTGTTTGAAGACATTGAATTGCTGCTATTTAGCATCTGACAAACACTTTGACTTCTGGCTTTTTCTGTAGTGTTTGCGTTGCTTCGAACCCAATCCACGATCGACATGGTCACGATGATGGCGACTGTAGCGCTTTCATGAGCGATTGGCTGCATCTTTCTTGGCAGCTTGCTTGGCTGATAGCAAAGGGGGATGACCCTGCACCATTCTACAAATCACAGGATCTAGGAACCAAGGCGGAAAGGGGATTAGGACGGGAGACGTGGATCCATGGAAACATGGCAAACACCTGAGCCTACTTTGAAACACAGGGGTTCTTGTGGAAGCCAGGGAAGGCTTCCCTCTAGGTTCATGTTGGCCTGAGGCTGCAAACGGAGTAATTAGGGGGGAGGGGTTGTCGAAATAGTGGCTGGCGATTCCCCCCGTTTGCTGGCGGCACACATGCGGTGCTTGAGTTCTGCAGCAGAAGTCGAGCTAAACGCAATCATACAGCCAGACTAGTGTTTGCCTTGTAACCCATTTCTAGCGTTCTTGTCATTGAAATTGGTTCCTGCAAATGCGCACATACGTCTAGCCTGGAGGCACAGCTGGCTTTCAGAGCGCGCAAGGCTGGAGGGTCCTGCTTCCGTTGGGGTGGACTGAAGCTGTTTTGATCCTGGAATCGTTTTCCAGCATTCTGTTCATCCAAAGCCCAAGAATTGGCCGAGTGAAGAGGAATATTGCTTTCTTCGTAAGGAGAAAAACGTGTTTTTAAGCAACCCCCCTTTGCTTATCAACGTATTTCACAAATGCCAATCCCGGAGCTGTGATTAAATGTGGAAGTTTGCGGGGTTGGTTGATTTGAAACGGACATCATGCTCCAAACGTTTGGAAACACCAGGCCTCATTGCCCATATATATATATATATGCTGATTTGGCGTGCTCGCCAAACCCGCTTCTGCTTCGGCATGTCCTTGCATGTCCCTTTCAACATCACCCCACCAAAGGAAGAAGGCTCCATCAACATCGGCTCTACAGGTCATGCCTCTGACAAAAGAGGGGTCCTGGCCAAAAGAAGGTGTTTTGCAGTTTGAGATGTTGGGATTCCGCTTCACAGGTGACAGAGATGCAAGGGAACTTGGGGTTCATCCTGTAGACTTTGAGCTCGAAGCACCAGTACTGGAGACGAAGAAAAGACTGATACGGACGCCACTTCCAAGCGCCTTGGACACTTTGGAGGGAGGGCAACGCCTTGTACTACCTTAGTGCATAGTGATTTGCACCAGCTTGTTCACGCATCTGTTTCTCAAACGACCTCCTTTTACCTTTGAAAGCCCCTCAGACTTCGAAACCTAGGTTGGACCATCAGGTTTGGTTTTGATTCCAAGGCACAAGTCGTGGAACAGTTGCAGGGCCCGAAAGATCTGGGAGCGCAAGTTGCGACTGTCACGACAGCTTCGGCAGTTTGAAACAATGGGTTCCCATTATTTACGGGAAAGACCAAGGAGAAGGGGCCGTGCTGCTTGCCTATTTGACAGTTTCTAAGAAGGACATCCTTATTATGGCATCCAAGGGGCAGCCAACAGGAATCCCATCCTCACGTTTAGTTAGGGCACAGGGTCCATGAGTTCAGGGTATATACACCTACTTGGTGCTGGAAGCGGGGCATGCAATGTGTCCTGCATTTGGGCAGGCGCCACGCGAAATGGCGCCTCAACAGGTGCTGCAGGCGCCGACTGGCTTGGAAGACCACTTTCATTGGACAGAGCCAATCCCAATTGAGTTCCGTTAAAAACCCCCCTAGTAGAGGACTGGTATTGCAGCCACCCAGGCTTTTGATACACGCAGCGAAATGAGGCCGCCCCGCCTCTGAATCAACTTGATAGCGTGGAGCCCGCCAATAGCGAAATATGTGGGAACGACATCTGAAACGACATCCGAAACGACATCCCAGCGGCAGTAGTCCCTTCTTCATATTTTACGTACTACGCATTTCCTGACAAGTTGCGACTTCCAGCCGGAGCTGCCGGAGCGGAGTTTGCGCGCTACGCTTGTATTGAAAAGTTGCGGCTTTCCAGCCGGCCGGAGTTTGATGGCCGCGTTGCCTGCGCACGCTTGCCCGTGCATGTTTGACATGTTGCCTTGCAAGATGCCGTTGTTTGTACATCCTGCAGTTTTTCCCCACGGTTCACGCCGAGCCAGAACGACATCAGAACGACATCAGAACGACATCCACTTGCTTGTCCCACCCAGCAAACGTAGGCAGTTCCCCAAAGTGCATTTCCTGTACTACACTTGTACTGAAAAGTTGCGACTTTCAGCCGGAGCTGCCAATGTGTCTTTCCTTTACTACACTTGTACTGAAAAGTTGCGACTTTCGAGCCGGAGCGGCCAGAGCGCATTTCTTTTACTTCACTTCTTGAAAAGTTGCGACTTTCGAGCCGGAGCTGCCAGAGTGCATTTCCTTTACTTCACTTGTACTGAAAAGTTGCGACTTTCGAGCCGGAGCTGCCAAAGTGTGTCTCCTTTACAACACTTGTACTGAAAAGTTGCGACTTTCGAGCCGGAGTTGCCAATGTTTACTTGCGATAGTTGTTGTTGCAAGTGTTGTTTCTTACAAGGATGTCAACAAAATGAGGCCGCCCCGCATGAGACTGACCACATCATATCGTGGCTATAAGGAAAATTAGGGGGGTTTCCAACAGAGCTCAATTGGGTCATTTTGTGACCTGCGGGTGTTGTTCTCGTGGCGAGCGTGCGGATGTGTACCCTCGCGCCCAGCATCTAAAGTGATGGGCTCTTTGCCGACTGTTTTCCCGAAAGCTGGCCTCAAACAGCGTTTCCCTTGAGGTTTGTGCCTCGGGGGGAGTGGGTGGCAAGATTGGGGGCACAAGAATACGTGCGACAGTGCTCTTTCCCAAACAAAATGGAAGAATACTGGCAGGTTCTGTCCACATTTTTGGGGCATTGCCTGCACACATGCGTTGCCACCCTGTTTAAACTTGCCATTTTGACATGCCTGATACGCAAGCTTCGAGGGGACCTGGCGAGTAATGCCAGCTTGCGGTCCACATGTCTCAAGCACTTCTATTGGGCGCTCAAACGTGGAGCTTTTGCATGGCCCTCAGCCCAAAATTTGGAATGACAAATTCAGGGCACGGTCGGATGCCGCTTTTCTGGACGCATGCCTTTAGGGCATCACACAAGTACTGAAGGAGCACTGAAAGAGTACCAAAAGGGGCTTAGAGGATACCACAAAATTCGCATCAACCTGCCGGCACGATGTGTTGTTCTTCTTTTGGACGCTTTGCAGTTTATGGTGATGTAAATGAGCCACACTTGGTTCCAGCAAGGAATTGGAGAGGTGGCGGGAAGCGCTCACCGGGATGGTCATCAAGCCGAGGTCTTTGTTCCCGAGTTCCTGGGATCCATGGCCTGGGTGTTTCCATTGGGGTGCTTGCAGGGCAAAGGAAACCACCTGATCTGTTTCTGCCCCCATTCGGGGGTCGGTAGGCAACCTGTTTTGATTTGGTCTCCGGCCTTCAGAACGTCAGCTCCAGGCATGGCAACTGTGGGGCCCGGCTCACAGCAGGTGGTGGCACCCGAGCAGGCCGGGAAGGGTTTTGCGAGGCAAAGAACAGCTTGGGAAACAGCGGTAAGATTTTTTCCTTGGGTACTGAAAACACGTTGCTTCCTCCAAATCTTCAACTGGAAGAGGGGGTTCAAGTCTGAAACCGTGTCTTAAAGATTGGGTCCGCTCGACCGTGTGAAACATGACGCGAGAACCATTTGCTACAAGTATCTTCTCGTATTTGAAAGCAGACCTATACGTAACATCCCCACTGGCCTGTCAATTGCTGTGCCAAAAAGAACATGCTTCCCAACACAATGTACCATCAGCTTCTGCCGGCTTCTGCCATCAACAAGGGACTGTCCAAGGGCCAACTGTTGGTCCAAACTGCTGGGATTTTTGTTCAAGCCCTGCTGTTGGCGACCTGCATCTTTTGCCACAAATGCTTCCACTGGCAGGTCTTTTGCAAACCTTGGACAAATACAGCTCAACCTGGCCGATTCAAAGTTGATAGAAACAAAAGGTATCTACGTCCCACCCTGAACACTTTGCCATGATACTGCTGTAGTTGTCCCATCGCCCGGCACTGGGATGGGCGGCGCAGGAGCCGGATCTTTGGCGGCTGCGCGTGGGCATTTTTCATGCCCAAGGCGGAGGGATTGAGAGACTGATGAGGGCGAGCCCATCCCCACTCCCTTAAAAATGGAATTGGGGCAGGGGGTGACCCCTGGAATTCCTTTTGCTGTATGGTTCCATTTGCCTTGTGTGGGGAAGACTAGACAAATGGAATTTGGCGAGCCCCCACCCTTCCCCGCAGGATGGCAAGCCGACCGCGAACGTGATTGTCTCGGCTTTTGTCCAACCACTTCCTCTGCCCACCGACCAACCACTTGCCGTTGTTGCGCCAGTGAGCTTCTAGGGGCTCCAAACGGCGGTGAAAGAGCTAGCCGTTGACAAACAGGTGATGACGCCGTTTATTTGAGGGTTGGTCATGGTTTCTCGATTCGGCAAGCCTCAAAGCCGACCCGCCCATGCAATGGGTGTGACCGGCTTGATGGCTGGCGGTTTTGGTTGCAATCAGCATCGGCGGAAGTCCATTGAAGAACCACCAGGGCGGCTCCCCACCGAGCCTCGGGCGCCTGATTGGTTGCCGGTCCAGAAATGATTGGCAACCTGTCAAGGAAAACCAAGATGAACTTTCTGCAAGCGCCTGAAGAATTAGATAGAATAGGGATTGCGGGGTACGTGACCATATCATGTTGCGCTCCATAAGAGAACGCTGCACTTCTGGAGGTTGTTGATAATCTACTGAAAAAAGGTTCCAAGCTCGTTTCGACGCCAACCCTGACCGAAAGGCTCCTCTAACTTGCTGCCCCACGTAGAACTGTCCTCAGCGGCCTTTGTGGGATGTCTCCAGGTTTTTCTCCCCACACACGCTCTATCGTTTACCTGGATTTTCCTTGTAGGAGGTACATGACAAATTCGGTGTCATCAGTGCAAAGCAATTCTGTGGTTTCCGCACTTGCAGGAACCTGACAGAGGGCTCTGCAAAGCAAAAAGCAACTTGTTGCGGCCATATGTCCATAGGTAGCTGCAGATGAGTATCAACCTTAATCAATATGCGCCACATATGGGGTATCCTACTTCAGCCTTCATTGTGGGAAATAGCATCTTCTAGGGTCACTGTTTGTGATATCTACCTGTCAAAGTGGGATGGGGTTAGTCTCTACCATGCGATTCAGCCAAGTCCATTTCCCATGTTCAGGAAGCTGGTGGAGCCCTCCTTATGGCATTTTGCGTACTAAGACTTGCTGGAATGTGCTGCTTGTAAACCGGCTTGGGCAGACAAACAAACACATCAGATATTTGACCAAGCATTGAACTGGTTGAGAGAAAAGTTCAAAAGCCCTAGTCACATGACTACACAATCCTTCGGCCCTTGGGAAGACACCGACATTGTGTTGATGCGGCTATGGACTTCAAGGGTTCGAATACCCTCCAACAGGGTGGAGGAACAAGCATCCAGCCATGTAAATGATGTCCACCAACCTGTCGGAATTGGAATGCATCCTTAAAACGGGCTGTAGTTGTTCAAGGCAATGAAATCAACAAGGAAGCAGTGCATTCTCCCTTCATGCTTTGTGTCGAGGGCTCCCGCAAGTCCAAAGGATTAAGGGTCCACGAGAAGGGCCCATGCGACATGTCCCAGCCAAAGGATCCATGCCCAGTCGAGTTCACAGTTCGAATGCAACCCCAAAAAACCCGTCAATTCCAGAGGAATGATCGTTTGGGGGGCTCCGTCTCTGCGAGGCGCCAGCGTTTTAGACCCCAAGGACTTCCAGTCGGCCTACGTGGTTTGCACCTTGTACGAGATGCCGTCGGCTTCAGCCACGTTGGATGACCAGCCCAGGTGGTGAATCCCTGGTGTGGGTTATATGTTGGCCAACTCCCAGCGGGGATATGTGGGGGACTGACTAACGCAATTAGCCCCTTGGTCATCCAAGTGGCCAGAAGTTTTCATGGGGATCCCCTCAACGTTGAAAAATTGGTTGGCGGATGGAAGTCCGGGCGTGAATGATGTGCACCCAAGGGTGCCCAATTGAAATTCAGACTTACGCGTGACTTGTCCATTGCCGTGGGCATTTTGTTCTTAGTCATGCGCAGTCGGTCCCATCTTCTGGGGCTTTGTGGTGAATATTTTCCAAGCAATCCGAGCAGATGTGCTCCGAACATCTCTCGTGGCAAAGGATTCCTTCCTCAAAATTCGTAGAGTTCTCCAGGACCGACGGGGGTCTCCATTGTCAGGCGGGCTTTCCGTCTTTGAAACCAACCTGCGAAACCCAACGAAGAGGAGCCAGTCCTGTTGCCATGTTCGGGGGGGCTTCTTGAACATAAGAAAGGCACGTTTGTCGGAAATCAATCGGCTATGCTGCATTGGACCCCCAAAAAGAAAGAACGCGTTTCACTGGCGCCAAACTATGGCGTGCCTCTAAGTTCAGGACACCCAAGGCTGGTTTTTTGTTTGAAGGTGCCCTTGTTGCGGGCGCGGGGGGAGGACACCAATCCAGAACTGCCTGTTGGGAGGAAAACTTCATATTTCCCTCTCAAAGGTGGCTTCAAGAGGAGCCACCCAGTTACTGGCACCCTAACAACCCAGAACCCAAAGGACGTTGTTTCAACAAAAACATGTTTGTTCCAGGGATTGAAGCGCGCCACCCTGCTTTGCAAGTGAAACAACCAGATCGAACAACAAAACCAGCAGCCAAAATATAAACAAATAGCGGATTGCCGTTGCTTGCTACTTGCAAAGTTTGCTTGTGCTATCAGGTTGGACCTTTAGACTTTAACTTTTTGGGAAAGCACGGTCTTTCCATTGAACCCGCAAAAGGTTGAACCTTTTGCAGAGGAGGGGTCAACAAAGCCTGCATCAAGCGAAATCATTTTGTCGAGGCTCACTGTGCGGAGAAGATCCCAAGTCCGACTCGGTGGAGCTCTTCCGCACTCACAACGCGACTCGGGCGCTTAGCTTTCTCAAGCGGTGCGAGCTTTTGTTCGGTTGGGTTGTTTGTCGGCTGGCTTGTTTGTGTACTTGCTAGTTTGCTTCGTTCTGTGCGATTTTGCATATAGTAGGCCTGCTGGTGTCATTGTTGTTTTCGTTGGCGAAGCTTTTGCTTTGTTTTGCTTTGTTTGGCGAGGCGTGGCTGTTGCTTTAGTTGCTTGGTTTGCTTGCGCTGTTTGCTTGCTTGCTTGGCTGACCTAGCGTGGCCATCATTGGCTGGCTTGGCCTGGCTTGGCTAGCTTGGCTTGACTTGCTTACTTGCTTGGCTTGCTTGCTTGCTCGGCTTGCTTGCCTGCTGGCTGGCTGGCTGGCTGGCTGGCTTGGCTTGTCGAATGTTATTATGTTTTGCCATGTGATGTTGTTTGCTTGCTAGCCTGTTTGTTTGTTTGCTTTCTTGCCTGCCTGCTTGCTTGTTTGTTAGTTTGCGTGCATGTGTGCATGTGTGTGTGTGTGTGTGTGTGTGTTTGTGTGTTTGTTTGCTTGCTTGCTTGTTTGCTCGTTTGTTTGTCTGTTTGATTGTTTGTTTGTTTGTTTGTGTGTTTGCTTGTTTGGTTCTTTGTTTGTTTGTTTGATTGTTTGTTTGTATGTTTGTTTCATTGTGTTTGTTTGCTTTGTTGACTTGGTTTATTGTGTTGTGTGTGTGTTTGTTTGTTTGTTTGTTTGTTTGTTTGTTTGTTTGTTTGTTTGTTTGGTTGGTTGTTTGTTTGTTTGTTTGCCTGTCTGTCTGTCTGTCTGTCTGTCTGTCTGTCTGTCTGTTTGTGTGTTTGTGTGTTTGTTTGTTTGTGTGTTTGTTTGTTTGTTTGTTTGTTTGTTTGTTTGTTTGTTTGTTTGTTTGTTTGTTTGTTTGTTTTGTTTTGTTTTGTTTTGTTTGTTTGTGTGTTTGGTTTGTTTGTTTGTTTGTTTGTTTGTTTGTTTGTTTGTGTGTTTGCTGTTCTGTTTGGTTGCGTGTTTGTTTGTTTGTGTGATTCTTTGTTTGCTTGTGTTTTTTTTGTTCATTGTGTTTGGTTTGTTGTGTTTGGTTTGTTGTGTTTGGTTTGTTGTGTTTGTTTGTTTGTGTTGGTTTGTGTGTCTGTATGGTTGTTTGTTTGCTTGTTGCCTTGCTGTTTGTTTGTGTGTTTGTTTGTGTGTTTGTGTGTTTGTTTGTTTGTTTGTTTGTTTGTTTGTTTGTTTGTTTGTTTTATGTGTTGTTTGGTTTGTTGTGTTTGTGTTTGTGTTTGTGTCTGTTTGTTTGTCTGTTTGTGTGGTTGTTTGTTCTCTTCACTATTTGTTTGTGTGGTTTGTGGTGTTTGATTGTTTGTGTGTTTGGCTGTTAGTTTGTTTGTTTGTGTCTGTTTGTTTGTCTGTCTGTTTTTTTTGGTTTGTTTGTTGCTTGTGTGTGTGTTTTGTTTGTTTGTTTATGCGTTGCGTTCTCCTTGCCTGCTTGCTCGCTTGCTTGTTCGCTTGCTTGCTTGTTTGCCGTGTTTGCTTCAATTGCGTTGTTGCCTGTGCTTGCTGTGGTGGCTTATGCTGACCATTGTTTTGTGCATCTGAGCACCGGGCTTGCGTCCCAAGCAACCTCCCGCCATTTTTCGGTGGCCGCAATGGCCTAGGTCCTGAGGTTGCCTAAAGCTCAGGTCGGCTATGCTGGCCAAGCCACTTGGGACGTTGAGGAGGAGACGGCGGCACAGCCTTACAATGTTACTTTTCAATAAGTGGCTGAGAGTTGCAATATGCACAATTTGTGAACCGGTTATTCGGAACTCGGCGCTCTTTCATCGACACGGTAGCGGGCCACATGTTGCAGTGAAATCTTTTTGCCAGGCCGGCCACTTTTCCGCTAATAAACAACTCCCGTTCAAGCTAGGGCATGAAACTCAGATGGGACCCGAGATGTCACCGTGCCCCACTCGCTGTTTTCTGGCATGGGATGGTATTGGATGAATGATTTGTCACGTTTCTTTCCGACCTATCCTTTCTTTCAACAGGAGGAGGATGGGGGTGCCGGCCTTCTTACTAGTAGGTCCAATGCTGAACAATCTGCAGCGCTGGCAGCGTCCCCCTCTTTCAGGGGATGCCTTGAAGCCTTTTCCAGGAGCTTTTGGGCTATCAGACGCCGGATGGCCTCGAGTTCTCCATCATATGCCAGGGCACAGGCGTTTCGAACCGAATCGGTCAATGGGTTGGCTTGGCTCAAACTGAAAGGCATAGAGGGTTCAGACGTCTCAGGGTCGGTGACGTGAATCATTTAAGATTGCCTTCCTGAAGGCATGCGGACAAAACCGATCCCGCATGATCCACACTAATTACAGGGGTCCAACTGCATCATAACCTTTCGATGCCATAAATCGCTGCTAAGATTGCCGTAAAAACCAGATGACTTTTCAGCATTGTCACTTGCTTACTACATTTGAATGAGTTGTCAAAAAGAGGAAATATGCGCACGCTTGGCAGTTTCTGAAACAGAACACATACGACTACCTGAACAAGTGTAATTACTCCACCTTGTTGGCTTTTCTTGCAGGAAAGGTGAACAAAAGGCGATCCCCTTGGGAGAATCACAACTCCGGTGTTTTCACTTCTATATGTCCCCCGTTCACGAGCAACCAACACAACGTTGCTTTCAAGCAATTAAGCAAACGCCGAATCTTATCTTTCGTATTGGGGACGGGTGGTTGAATATATTCTGCTGATAGGTCAGCTTCCATTTGCTTACCCTGGTGAAAGGCTTTTCGGAGCAACCCTGTTTTTTTGGCTTGGGGGTCGCTTTCATAAGTTGCGGACACGAAGGCATGACTTGATGGTTGAAGGACCGGACGCCTTCAACTCTGTGGATTTATGTTGTCCTTTTATACCAAAAGGGTGCGCATGAAGAAAGGCTCAACCAAAAGAGAAGTCTGTTGAAAACCGGTGGCCTGGACTCAGACCGCCTTGTTCCGAAGGCGGCTCTGAGCAGTTGCTCGGTACGGTGTCTTGGCGGCAGTTCCCATGGCAAGCTCCAGTTTCTCAAGTGCCAAATGACCTGTGATCAACCCCTTTTCACTTGTTCGGTCGTTTCATCACATGAAATATGGGCAAATTAGAACGAGCTTGTCTAGCTTTATTTGTAGACGAGCTCATGGTCAAAATCACTTGCTTGGGGATTCCTTCTTTAACAAACCCAAAGAACCCACACATGTCCGAGCAGGTGAGCTATTGCTTCAGCCAGGCCCAAGCCTTTGTTTGCTGTTGCGGGGCTTATGAGTTCGGTCCAAGTTTCGAGGGCTAACAGTTTGCCAGCGTTTGTTGCTTGGCAGGATACGTTTGTCTAACTAAATCAAATATGGTCGGGTAAGATGCTCGTTCTCAGGCGGCCTCTGTGTGTGTGTGTGTCGTTTGGTTTGCTTTGTTGTGTTTGTAGGCAAGGCGACTTTGCAAGAGAGTTGTGGCAGAAGCGTTGCCTACATTGCCGGCTGCTAGCCTTCAGTTGGTTAAATTCAGCATCTACGTCAATTGCAGAGATGGCGCATATGGGCCCATGCTTATCGTGTGCGGGGCCTCGTTGTGTTAGTCTATTTGGAAAGCATCGGGTGCGGTGGGAACCTTGGAGAAGCAAACGTCATGGTGCTTCGAGCTGTGATATCAGACAGCCATGAAACCTTCGCACACCTGGGAGGGCAAACTACCTCAGGGGCGAGCTACGACTGAGCCCTTACCGTAGATGAAGCAATGGACACCCCCAAATCGAATCCATCCTTCCATTTAGAATCCATGCACGTGGTGCAATTTTGGGTTCAAAGCCAAGTGGTCACTGGCTTACTCCGTGCCAAACATTCATTGTGGCACCTTAAACGCACAAAAGTATCGATTTATGCATCCCACGCTAGCTTGTTCAGGTGCGTTGAGCCCACACTCTTTCGAAAGCTTCCCCTGGACAAGTGATGAGCCGAGCTGAAGTGTGGGAGAAACGAGCGATTCCACCTGCGATGATTCCAGTCAGGCCGGCCATTGCCAGTGAGACTCCCTCAAAGACGGTCCCTAGCGAGATTCAGCTTCATTTTCCATCAATTTATGTTCCCTTTGGAAAATGAAGTTGGGTTCTTCCATGTGATTTTCTGCTTGGAAGCTGGACAAGTGAGGCGCGGCTGCAGCACCGGCAATTCTTCCCCCTGGGCTGCAGCACGCGGCTGACCTTGGTGCAGCCCCGGGGCGGCATCCAAGGCGCGGGGCGCGCGGGCTTCAAGGGTTCGACCGGGGGGAGGGAGATACTGCGCATGGGCGAAATCCGTTTCGCGCCACCAACAATTGAAGCCTGGAATGATTCGATTCCCCTGCAAATGCCAAGAAACGAATGGGTTTTCCATGGTTTCGACATGGTGCAGGAATATGTCCATCCACAGTAGCTTGGGGTAGTCGGGATGTGTCTCGAAACAACAAAACCCTGGTGGTTGTTTGGGTGTGCTTGCTCGGGGGGGAATTGGAACCCCAAACAAGGCTAACCCTCTTCCTGCGTTTGAGGGACTGTAAGTGGATGCTGAGTCATGGTGCTGTGGCTGACTCCAGGCTGTGTTTGCAGCAAGCCGCATTGTGATTGCTTGCCTTGCACTGGCGCCACAACGCCAGGCCCAGCGACCAGTGGGGCGTGTTTTTCGGCCCACCAGAAGCTTGTACCTCTTCGCTTGAGGTACACTGTGGGTGAAGGTCCTAGTCATGGAGGATGACGGCACGGTGGTGTCCGATGGCCAGCAGCAATTAGACCGGAAGTGGTCGCTTTTGGTTGCCATTGCACTGGCCCGTGTATTTGTCGCAATCTCAGCCCTTGCATTTGTGGGGAGAGCAAGTCGCGGGGGAAGACCGTCAGGCAGTTCCCAGCTTGCGCATGAAGACAGGCTTTGTTTGAAATCCTGCCGATGCTTGCGGTATTGGTTTCCATTGTGACTAGGTCAGACGACGGCCAGCGGCATTGGTTCCAGGATGCTACCTTCAAGTAGCGAAATTAGACACATCCGACTGCTACTCTGTTTTTTAGTGGCTTCTTGGCAATGGAAAGCATGGCGTGGATGCCCTAACTCAATTAACTGGGAGTTTGGGCGCCTGTGTGTAGGGATCCGGGACGAACCAGGGGGCCCTTTCTTTTGGGAAGACAGGATTACTTTCTTCCAAGGCCTATTTGTTTTGGACCATCGGCAAAGGCGCTCTTTTCAAGGCAAACTTGCTACCGCCACGTGGCCACGCTAGGGGTGGAATCCAATATGTAAACGACTCCAAACCCGAAACCTATGAAACGCAAAATGTTCGGGATGCTTGCATTTGCGCGTGTCGCTCACAAATTGTCCTACGTTTGAATTCCCGGTAAAAGGGAAGCCACGATATGAGAAAAGTTTTGTCCACAGCCAGTTGTTGAGCCACGCCCTAAGTTGGATTCTTCGTAAATAATATGACGGTGTCTCAAAATAATGCTCCCCCAAAATGGTGGGTTTCCTTTTGTTTCCGATTTACCAGCCCAAAGTGGCCCGCGTTGAGATAGACCCATAGTCCGTCGCTGACACGCAAAGAGCTAGTTGTGGCTGCGCAGCAGAGGTTAGAACGACTGCCCAGATAAAGCCCTACAAAGCAAGATCCGTTCAATACTTAAGGATCCTTTCCAAAAACAAGGGGTTTGGGCTTCCTAGAGAGGTCGGTGAACTTCCATGTTGGTGGGAGGGGGGTTGTCAACATGATGCACCCTTTTCTTGCATCCCTTTCTCTCCAAACAGGACCAAAAGGCCCCACATCCAAGGAAGCGCCTTTGCTGGAAGCTTCAAACGCAGGCCGTC
Organism: Effrenium voratum; assembly: GCA_963377175.1. Lineage (NCBI taxonomy): Eukaryota > Dinophyceae > Suessiales > Symbiodiniaceae > Effrenium > Effrenium voratum. Next base: position 535,097 of record CAUJNA010000191.1, on the reverse strand, counting down.
GAAGCGGGCGAACGACTGACAACGGTTGGGTCATTCATGGGCATGGTGCTAGAAAGGTATGCGTGAATGGCCAAGAACAATTGTGCACCTTTGGAGCTTTTCTAGAACAGGTGCATCCAAGGGGCCACTCTTGCACCCTGGTCGTACCCCACGAGGCATGAAATGTCAAGGCATCTCAAGATGCGCTAAATTAGCGGCAAACCGCAAACCCTTAAAGAGGCAATGAGTCATCGCTGAAATGATTAATCCGAGTCACTTGCAGGTTCCGCTGCGTGCAATGGTTTGAGAATCATTTGTTTTTGATGATTCAGGCTCTCTGACAGACCTTCATGTCCGTCAAATACGCTCAACGGCCTTTCTGTGAAACGCGCTTTAAAGATGTTGACACCCTGTACCTTTGGAGGTGGGTGACGTGTCTCATCCATTAGCCGTTTTGCAGGTTGGTGAAGTTTGATCGATTTGGGAGTCGCCTTTGGATGGACATGGCAACCTGGAAGGAACAGTGAATGTGGTTGGCTTGTGTTTAGATCTTCATGTCAGTCGAGCATAAGCCCAAAGTGTTCTGCTGCCTTGCAAGATGTTTGCACCCTCACGCGTGGCCAGGCAGGGCGAACCAGAGGGACCCGGCGCCCAATGGCAGGGAAACGAGTGGCAGAGCGCCACCCAACCGCAGCTCGGCCGAAGAGCCCGGGTGGAATGAAAGACGCTCTAAAGATCCTAAGGCAGTGGCTTGTTTCTCGATGAGGTAGGGGCCCCTACGTCCCGTTGCATTGTATTGGCAGGTTGAACTCTCAGTTTGGTTGCCAAGGTTTGCCGGGGACAAGGAACCCAAGTAGCGTCTGAAGTTGAAACATATTTCACAGGCCCTTCAGACTGAACTGTCTGCGCCGAGGGGTCTACCCTGCCATTCCCAAGTAATGCTTGATGTGTTGCCTTGTTTGACCTGTCACCCCCCCTCCGTTGGTGCTCGAACACGCTTCCGTATGCGAGGCCGGTTTGTTCACGTGCGGCCATTTGCAGCTGAGAAAATGCAGCGTGCGATTCGTTCTTAGCACGTACCCACGTAAGTCAAGTTTGGTGAAGGTTTCCTTCAGCCAAATCATAGCTGTCGTTACTCTGGCTCCGGGTGGTTTCAAGCAACACGCGATGATTCCACAGAATGCCTCCCAAGCAAAAGCATAGGTTGCACGTTGGCCTCTTGGGAAAACTGAGCAAGGCGCCTGCTTGGAACCCGTCGGCATCACATCATGTGTTCCCCAGAAAAGGGCGAGGTCATGGCCAAAGATACTCACAGCTTGGTTTGTGCTCGCATTGCCGCTCACTTTGACAGCCTCAGTTGCAGTGCTTGCTGTCAGGCTGCTCTGTCACATGGGGCAAGCTGCTTGACTGAATTGCTATCATGGAAGCTGTGGAGCCTCCCAAGATTGGGATCCCCTGTTCGGTCTTGCCTTTTGATTTGTCAACAAGTAAATCACACACGGGCTTCAATGTGTAAACTGTATCTTAGTGTTTGAGGAAAGGCCTAGGGCCTAGGACAGCTGGATTTGTTTCGTGCAATCAGGTCAGCACACCTCTGGCGCAAACCATAAGATAGAGAGAGAGAGAGGATGACCGAGTTGCTGTGCTTGCAACGATTCGGGAGTCAAGTGCCCGGTGCAACACCTGGGGCAACTCCTGTCCAGTTGAGAAAGGGGCTCTAAAGCAAGCTGGTTTGTAGCCTTCATAGGGATGCTTCTCTTGGAGCAATTTTGAGTCACCCGGCAGAAGCAGCGCCAATGGATGTTTGGGCTTTGTTGTCCATTTCCAGGGCACACTGAATCTCTCCGGAACAGTGGAATCGGACTACTTGGTCACCGTTCGGTCCGTTCTCACTTGCCCTTCTTTGAGAAACCAAACTTCCTCCAGAGAACAGGTGCGTCTTGATTCTTGCGAAGCCCAATATTTTGGTTGGCTGTGAAGGACCAAAGGAAAGTACGGCTAGAAATGGGTATGTTGTCCAATGCTTTGGCCCCCCATGCGGCTTCCAACCAGTCGCTCCAGTTTAGCCCAGTCAACTCTGGTGAGGTGTCCACTGGTTTTCGGGCCCTGCCAGCTTGCACCCTTTCCTGGTGAGTCAAGGGTGTGAATCCGGGTGAACGTCTGTCTCACTTTCTTTCGTTCTTTCTTCCTTCCTTTCTTTATTTCTTTCTTTCTTTCTCCCTCCCTCCCCCTCTCTCTCTCTCTCTCGCTTTGTGTGTAACCCCCCCACTGCCGGTTGCATCGCGCGGTGCGGACTTGCCCTCTCAAAGCTTGTTGGTGGACATTGGTCCTGGCTCGACAAAAGCCGGATGTCAGGCCCTTGCTGTGTCTCTTGAACAGGCCCATTCGGGCTCATGATTTTCCGAATTATGTTGAAGACGCTGGCCCCTGGCCCATGTTACAGATACACTTCCATGCCTTGGGTCGCCGCACCACCCAAAAAAAAAAACGTTGCTTGCTTCTTCGTGGTTCCTTTCACGAGCAACCACGAGCACCCATCTCAAGGTGGTTTTGGGCGTTGTTTTTGCCTGCGGGGCGAGGTGGCATCGATGACTTGTGATCTTAGGTACGTGTTTTCTGAATGTTCTGGATGTTTATGACTGAAGCATGACACATGTACATGGGGAGAGGCTGTTTCATTTAGAGCGGGAGGTCTAGTCATGTCTAGTCTAAGCAGCAAGCTCCAGGAAGTTAGCCAAGGACCCACAAAGAACACGAGGTCGGCGATTTCCTGATTTGCTTCTACAGCTTGTTTCTCAGAGTACGTGGCCTCTACTTTGCGACACGCTGAGGTCTTGGGTGGAGGAGCGCCAACCAGTGGTCGCAGCGGTGAACATGTATCCCCCGCGGCCAGCTATGGTTCCAATGGCTCCAGCGCTGCCTTGCGTGCCGACCCAAGATGTGGTCTCGTTCCCTCCCCCGCGTTGCCAATGAGTCCTCCTTGGAAGACAATCCTTTTCATGTTTTGTCAGGAGGGCATGAAAGACAGGGTACGTGCAGCCTGCTTTTTGGTGGTCACACAGTAGGTGTCCTAAGAGCGGGTATGTCTGAACATTCCGCACCTACCCTGCAGTTGCAGTTTAGGGTGTTTTGCCCGGTCATTTTAGACTTTGCCCGGGATTATGCTTCTTGGAGTTGTTGAAGCCAAATGGGTGGCGCTCGCGCACTTACCTCAAAGTGATGGCCCAGGTGCCACAGCACGTATACGACAGAGGCGCGCAGCTTTTTTGCGCCAGTGCGGGCCACCGGAAATTGCGGGAGGAGGGGGGTTCGGATATTTCACACAATTGGTCACCCCTCTGTCTTTTGCCGGGATACCCTAGAACCCTGTCAGAAGGTAAAGCGCTTCTTGGGGAGCCTGCAAGGGTGTGTCCTGAAATGGGAGGCCATGGCTCCCAAATGTCAATTCTGCACGTTGCCTGGCTGGAGACCACGTCTTGGGGCTGTTGAGGGATTCACGCTGTCACCTTGGAACGCGCAGGTCCGCCGTTCGCGGCGCCCTTTCAGCAGGCCCGCCCGCCCCTGATGGCAGCCCCGTATAGGCGCGGGTGGACGTATTTGGTGGAAGATTAGGTCAGTGGTTGGACTTGTTTCTTTTTTTGCAGGGGATGATTTCAGTGGTCAAAGTCCAATCTACAGGATGTGAGAATAATAGTGTCCTTTTCAATGATTGGTCAATCAGTTCTGGCATCGCAAGCCTTCCCCCCTCCACATCTCCCAAATGAGCCCTGAGAGAGGGTCTGATTTGGGCATACCTTGGGAAAGCGTTGGGGGGAGGTGAAACTTAGGTGTTTCCGGTCTTTCTTTTGGTTTTTCCTCTTAGGAAGAAGCATGGGAGAGAATATGAGGAACCACCTCCTTTCCAGCACCGTTGTGTTGATTGCTTCAAGCCCAGTTTGCTCTTGAGGCTGCTGGTTTGAACACCAACCTTTGAGCAAAGACAAAGCACCGTGTCACCGGCTCCGATAGATTGGCATCCCGCACGGTTTTTCCCGGTGGTCTCGATTTCCAATGCCGCGCCAGGTATCGCTGAAGCGAAGGCGCAAGCGTTCCAGCCATGGGACCTAGCGCTGCAGCCCCAGAATTTTAAAAGTGCTTCTGAAACTACATTGGTGGACCTTCTTTTGGAAAATGCAGATGTGTGGTGTGGAACGTCATTTGCCACAACCCTTAAAGAAATATTTGTGCGTAGTCGTTTGTTCTTTGTGTTCATCTTGAATTCAGTCTCCAGAATCCCCCGAAGCAAACAAGCACACACACACACATGCTCCCTAAAACACTTTCTGGGGACGCCACTCGAATATGCCTACTTGAAAGCCGGTTTTTCCAGGATCTCCAGAGAACCTTGTGGGCAGGTTGGATTTGGAGGACAGCAAAGATGCGAAGGGGTGTGTCAACACTTCAGGAGTACTTGTGACGGGCCAGTTTCACGATGGTCTTCTTGTGAAACCGTTCGCAAATCAGTCCCTGGCTTTTTGACGCACAAGAGCCTGCATCTAACTGTCAAGGTTGTCCTTTCAGAATAACCTTTTTCGAAAACTGCGAAGCCCCCTGGCAGTGGAAGCCTCCATCTACTTCCCTGCCATGCCACTCGATCCGTGGATATCCATGCTTAGCCCTTGGGAAGGCGATGGTCCTTTTGGCGTAAAGGTTTGGTAGGATGAACTTTTGGGACCAGGACGGTCCTTGGCCTTCCTTCCTGTTGGAAGAAGTGTGCGGATCCCCTAAACGTTCTGGGCATCTTCTCGTATGCATGCCGCATTTCGCACCTTGCTTGGGATAGCAACTTTCGCAAGCCTTGCTAGCCTTTCTTCCAGGTAATAGCCGCTCCAAGCCATCTCTCTGGGCCTTGCAACCTGCCTTGATGCCAGGCTGCCAGGCCGATGCTCACGCATCACCCGCGCGATTTTTCCAATGCCAACGAAATATTGTCCTTAAGAGCGACCACCTTCTGGGAAAAGTAGTTGCGCAAATCGTGTCCAGGAGGTGGGAGAAGGACAGTCGTGCGAGGGGCGACTCCGCTTTTCTCGCGCTGAGAATGGTCCGGCTACAACCCTTAAATGAAATTCGATCAAGCTGCGGGGAGGAATTTTGTTGACTTTCCATTCAACAGGTTTACCAGCTGACTTGAAAGATCCCCATATCAGGCGACTAGGCCTGGATTCTGCTGTCAGATCGGATTGGAACATCAAGTTATTACTGGGTGATCGTTCTTGTCAGGGTCCCCTCAAACCCATTAATCCCCAAGAGGCGGTTTAGCGGGGCCTTTTGCTACCTTTGTTCGAAGAACGAAGTGGAAACCCTTGCCACAGGCTTGCCTTCCCATTCACCGTGTTGTTTGTTTAGCTGCTGGCAGGATGACAGTTGCGGGGCAACAGACTTAGTATGACTTAGTCATAAACCGTTTGAGAATTTCGCCCCCTTAAACCTTCGTAGCCCACACGGTTTGCTGGCATTCACAGCAGTCCGGCCGACGGCCAGGCCCGTTGGCCTGGGAATTCCGCGGCAGTGCGGGGTGTCTTTGGCAGTCACCTCAAACGTGGGTTCTTGAAGTTCAGTCATGGGCGCTTCTCCAAATAGGAGTCCCCCTCAAATGGTTGGTTTGATTTTCGTTTCCCTTAGCTGTCAGCCAAAAAGCGGTCCAGCAAGTTGAGACACTTTCATATATTCGCATGAACGGGAGAACCTCCCCCGGTGACGGCTGATCATTTTCACAGATGAGCGAGCTTCCGCTGTGACGCGGCGATGCCATGGTGCCAGCGACCGGTGCATGGGATTCTGACTCACGAGGGTGCATTCCCCTGACATCCTCCAAATGGCCGTGGGTCAACACCAATGGTACCATTTTGAGGTAGGTGCACCCCCATGATATTTAGTGGGATTGGGATGTTCACTGGGGGTTTTGACCTATAGCCCATAGCCAAATTGCCCTCGAAATGGTGGCCCAGTCTGCACCGTCTAGGTTGAGCCATATGTCAGCAGGCTACTCAAAAGCCGCATAGATCTCACAAGATAGTTTAGCATTTGAGTCTCAACGCAGAAAGGTTGCATATACCCGCCGGATGCTAGAACCCGATGCTAAATGCCGTGATTTCGATTCACCCTCAAGCAAATCACTACGTTGAAGCTCGACTCCGTTTATAAACATCTTAAATTTAGTACTCCGCGTGATGCTTGCTTTAGTTTTTTTTGCTTTTTTGTTGTTTGTTTTGTTCTATGTTTTTTGGTTGTATTTTTTTGGGTGGTGTTTGTTGTTGTTGTTTTTTGTTCCTTTTATTTTTCTGTTTTTTTTGTGTGTTGATTCGTGTTCTTTCTCGTTGTTTTGTGTTGTCTTTCGTTGTTTTTCATGATAATATGTTTTGTTTTATTTTTTTGTTTTTATGTGGTTTTGTGATTTTTTGAATGTAATTGTATGGTTTTGGCATGTTTGTTGTTTTGTTTTTTGTTATTATTTGTTTGTCGTTGTTTGTTTTTACCTATTTTTATCTATTTGTTTTTATTTGTTGTTGCTAAATGCTATTGCGTTCTTACCTTTGTTTGCTTATCTTTGTTTATCTCTATTTGTTTTTGCTTGTTTGCTTCTATTTATTTTTTTGCTTACCTGTTTGTTTGTTTATTTATTTATTGCTTGCATATTTAATTATTTTGATTGCCTATTTGTTTTGCTTGCTTCTGCTTACTTATCTGTTTATCTCTACCTGCTTCTGGTTCTTTGCCTACTTACTTATTTGCCTGCTTGCTTGCTTTGTATTATTTTGCCTATTTTGTTTGCTTGCTTGCCTCTGCTTCTTCGGCCGTATCGTGTGATTTGAACTCTGGGCGCGGGCATGGATGATCTAGAGTCATGCAAGCGAGCTGGATTTCCTGGACCTCGCAGGCACCATGAATGTGCCAAAGTGCCACATCTCAGCGCATGGATCTCGCTATGACCCAACAAAGAGTTGCGGGTGTTAATTAGAGCCAACCCTTCCTAGCTGCTTCTTGCACAACATGAGCTCAAGAAAGCTGGGTCGCTGCTGATTTAAAACACATTGCTTACCGTGCCTGGCTGATGCCGTTTGAAAAGGACTCGCGTTTCGCAGGTGTTTCCAGCTCTCAGAAGCGGGCCATTTCCAGGAACCTCCTAACGACTAACATTGAACCAAGAATGTAGCCGTTTGTAGAGGGATCTCCTTTTGGGGCACCCCGATTTTCGGAGTCCATTATAGTTTTCAGCATGTGCGTGTGCATGGCACATGTGCATGCGAAGACATTCATGAGGGCGTCCATGATGACAGCCATGTTGAAGTGCTCAACGGAGTTCATGGTCCACTTCTGGGATTTTGTCAAGTTCAGCTTCATACTTGTTGTGGCCCTTCCGGCGGGAATTTATGTGTTTGCGTATTTGCACCCAGGCCGTGGGCCAAATATTCAGATCTTGGATTTTGCTGGAGCTTCTCTCCAGAAAGTCTAGACGGAATCAAGTGTATGAGTGGCGATTCTCCTTTGGAGACCCTTTTGGCAGTGTCAGTCGTCGGATGAGACACAAGTTACGACAAATGAAGTCCTTTCCTAGTGCCAGGTTCGCACCTGAATCCTCAGGCTTCATAGGTGATCAGAGGCTGATTTCCACCATCAGAGGCCATCAAAAGGTGAGTCGGTGTGCTCCTGAGGGCTCGCAAAGTCAATCGCGTCGAGCTTTGCTTACTCGCCATGCCGCGCGGCAGGTCTACAACCGCATGATGCAGTTGGGAGACCACGCCAGGGGCAGCTTGGGCTATGGCCAGCACAGGCGGGGCTCGAGTAGCTGGCTGGACAAGAGGAGGTGGTGTTTCAAGAATATGCGCGCGTTGTAGGATACAGCGAGTCTGGTACGCTTGGAGCGCTAGAGGGCAGCCAAAGGGAAACCAGCCATTTGCAGCATTCCCAGACTTGGAGACAAGCCCATATGTCTGAAACGCGAGCTCATGCGGCTTTTGCTCGGCTGGAAGAATGGCAGTGCCATGGTTTGACGGCCGCAAGTGCCGACTGAAGTCTGGAGTTCAATGTGGGCTAAAATTTAAATTTGCAAATTTAATCCAGGATGAACTACAAGAGGACAATCTGATTTTGAAAGCCGTGGCTTGACCGCCCGGCTTGCAAAGAGCCTATGAGAACAACCCGTCCTAAGGACATTCGAACCTCGACTGATCAACGCTTCTCAGATAGAGGTAATAGCTCCTGGGCCAGGGACAACACAGATAAGCCACGGTTTTGTTCAGACCTGTCTCTTTTGTCCTACTGTCCTACTGAGCAAGCTGCAAGGCTTTTGGCAGCTCTGTGGGTCCCACAAAGGAGTACTTGGGCTGATGACCTGTTCCAAAAAAGAAGCCTGGTCAAAAGGTCAAAATTGCTCAAAACATTTGGGGAAGATGAACCGAATGGGTTTTTACTTGCTGGTTCTCAGTAAGGAATGAAGGAATATCCCCCATACGCGATCCCCTATGGTTCCTTTACGAGAGTCCCTAGGTTTATTCGCAACACCCTGGGTCATTCCCCACTGGCACTAGCAAGCTTAACCGTACCGCATGGATCGCCCAGGAAGGTCTTTACCGGCGATGGCGCGGATTCTCAGTTTCCCAGGGCCCCTTCCGCGCAAAGAAACAAAGAGACACGGGCCAGGCAAAAGATCCGGTGTACCAGCTGATTTGGGGGATCCCCTTGTGAAACCGATTTCATTGCCTGAAGAAGCCTCCCCGGCGAAAGAGTCCCCCCCAACAAGGGCTTTACTGTAACTTGCATTTTTTGTTTGGCTTGACTTGGTGTTGGTCCGTCCATGCTCTTGTTTGTGAGTGGTGAGGCTGTTGCCACCAATCCAGGTGCGATTTGGAGATTTAGACAACCGTGATTTTGGTTTCTAGATGTTTTTCCATGCTCATTGCGCAGGAACCTGCGGGGGAGATTTCTTTAAACTGTGAGTGTTGGTTGGATTCAGTTGTTCAGGACGGCACGTGCTGTGCGAAAGGTGGACAAGCCTGAAAATCACGTTTGGGTTGGCAGTAGCAACTTCTGACGGTCCGTGCACAAGGAGGAACCCTTGTTCAACAGGTTTTACGCTCGTGTTCATGAATATACGTATTTTGTTGAAGCATGCAGGAGCAAATTGGAGTACATGGTGCATGAATGAATGCACACGAGCATGCATGCTAGGAGAAGATCTTGAGCAGAGCTATATAAGGGGTGAGTTCCTAAGCAACTTGCTGCGGGCCGCTGGAGCGTGGTCTGTTTAGGGCTTGCCTTGAAAGGCCTTCCCCTCCCCCTCCCCCCAGACCAAAATCAAACAAAGACACTGAAAGACAAATAACTAACAACAAAACGGCAAGGTACTCGTAGCTTGCCCAGTGTCACCGGTTGCTTGCATAGAGGTCGCTTTCATTGTTGTTGTTTTTTGCATGCTTGCTTGCTTGCCTTGTTTTTTGGTGTGCTGTGTTTTTCCCCATGGGCCGTGGATTGGTCAGACTAGATCGGCATTTGCCTCTCTCAAAGCCTGCCTGACATGGAGTCATGGAGCAAGTTATCTTGCTGAGCATGACCATCACAAAAACGAAAGCGGTCGCTGCATTGGCGCAGTGGGGGGACGACTTTGTCCAGGCCTGATGTCTGAATTCGCAAGCGTGGATGGCCTTAGAAGTCAATGTTCTGGAATCAAGTCTGGACATAAGTTTTGGACATACATTAGCTGAGATGTGTTTTGCAACCAGGGTCAATGGTGGTAGTGACCCTAAAGTCCAAGATTTTGGGGAGCCAGTTGACGAGCCTGTAACTGATAGGTCTTGGTCGCTGTGCTCGGACAGTTCCGTCCCACTCAGTGAAGTCAGCGACCCCGCATGAGTGGTTTGGGATTTGAAGCCCAGTTTGCTGATTGCATTCTCTACGTTTCCTAAGCTCCAGATCACCAACCCAAGGCACCAAGAAAACAGCCGAAGCCCTAGCGATGTTTCCCTTGCAGCGGCCGCTGCGCTTGGCGCTTCGGCTGCTTCCTCCACTGCTGCTTTCACTGGTGATCCGCTGGTTCCTCCGGCGGCGGAAGCCGGTGTCGATCTCCGTGGCGCTGCGCTCGGCCTATGCGCAGGAGGTGGGGCTCCCCGGCAGAGTTTTGTTTTGGCTTGTTGGGGGGCCCATTTTGTTGAAGGCTTCAAAGGACATCAACAGGACACCCTTGCAACAGTCCAGGCGAATTCAGGGAACACTTTGGAGTCAGCTTTCTCCATGAGAGCCCCCACAAGCCCAGAAGGAAATCCAAACAAGAGGCAGCGGCCAGCTTTCTCCTCGCTTCGGGTAGGTGGCACTGGCCGCCGCGCGGCAGCTGGGCGTGCGCGTGGAAAGAGAGGCCTCCACCCAGTGGGCTGACTTCGACGCCATCGACTGGGACGGGGCGGGAGGGGGGGGGGGGGGAAGAAGCAGGTCGACAGCTTTGGGGTGGGTTGATGTTTCTTTGGTCAGGCCAAGCTGCATGTTTGGCTATGCATACTTCAGACCTGGTGCCTCAAACACTAAAATCCCGATACGCAAATCGGTTTCAAGCCCTAAGGTTGGAAGAAAGGTTCTGGAAGACAAGTGTTTGGAGACACCAAAAAAAAGAGACTGCAAGGTAGACTAAGTGATCACGGAGAAAGTGGAGTGGGCGCTTTTTCAGAAAAACAAAGAAGCAGAGGAAGCAGAGACTGGACGGAGGAAGACTCAGGAGCCAGCAAGACTTGGAAATGCTTTCTTGTTTGCTCTGACATCGCCGGACAACTACGGGTGCAATGTTTGTTTGTATGCAGGTTGTGGCTGCTTTTCCTGAATTGGAGTGTGGCTCCAAATTGTAAAGGACGGAGTACCGCCAATGCGCGGCATTTGTCGCAAGGGGCAAGCGTGCACTCAATATTCCTTCAATCACATCGGCGGCTGCGTTCCCCTCGCAAGTTGTCAACGCGCCCTCGCGAGGACGCCTTCTTTGACGGGCGCTTGCAGCGCTGTTCCAGCCTCTATGTGCGGGCATCTTTGGTGCGCAAAGGAGCGGCCGCACGTGGAAGGGCCGTGGCTTGTTTTTTTTGTGGATTGGTCTCAAAGGGAGACATGCCGTTTGACGCCACTGGTTCCAAACATGGATGAAACCTGTTCGAACCGCAAAGGGTTCCATCTTTTTGAGCCAGACCCATCTATCCTGCCTGGACAACGATAGGCGACAAAGACTCAAGCACTCAGACCGGGGACGAGAGACGACTCAATCTGGGAGCAGGCAAGACGTGGGGCAACTCACCTGTGTATATCTCAAACCCACGTCCACTGTTTTTCGCTCATGTCACAAGGAGCCAGACATGAAGCAAGCCATGAGGAGCACTTGCCGCATCCATCCCTATTTGCTTCCCATCAGCCCCTTGCCAGGAATGCTGGCGCACTACCTGGCCAAGAAGCGCTTTGCAGGTGTCATGCCGCCAACCTTAGTGGCAGATGTGGAGGATGAGGCGGGCGTCCGGGAAACCTTATTTTCGGTGTGAATGGATTCCGACCCTTTCTTCAATCCCTTTGAACCTGGCCACTTAAAACTGCATCCCCCAAGGCTATCTTCTCGTACCACTGGGCAACTTGGTTGCAGACCCAAGTTTCTTGTCCCTCAGATAGAATGGGCCTGGACGCTTAGTGTTGCTTGGTGCGGTATTGGGGCACATTGCAATGTCATCCAGGAAGTGGCCTTTATTCAACATGGTCCTCAGAGTGCCATTTCTTTGGCATTGATTGTCGCGTACTCGTATGACTTGGGACTGAACCTGGGCAAAAGGGCACGGTGTCCACGACTGTGGCGGGTGGAGTCCGAGGCGTTGGGCGAGGAACTCAGGGACTCAGGGTTGCTACTGTAGACTGCAGAGTGGTGGATCAACTATCATTTGAGAGGGCACACCTTCAAAACCTTGGGGAAACCCTCTAAAGAATGAGAAACCAAGAGGGGAACCCTCTAAACCCTTTACTTCTTGTGGAAACCTTCTTGGGGAACCACCGTTGAGACGTGCTTTTTCCTTCAGGACGACCTCCAGAAGCTGCCTGCCAAAGTGGAGAAGTGGGCTGCCAGCTGCGACCCCACTCACCTCGTGGTCAAAGCCAGCCTCCTGGCCAAAGTCTGTTGAGGTCTCTATATTTGATTTCCGTTTGGTTTCCCTTTTTGTCGCCGCAAAAAGGGGCACCCTCAAAAAAAGGACACCCCTTATGAACTTGTAGTTGTAATTATCGTTTTGCTGCAGCCGACTATCAGCGCATCAAATGGCAGTGGGCATTGTTGTTGCTTGCGTGAGCCCAGGCAATGCCAACCGCGGAGAGCACATCTTTTTGGTGCGAACTGCGGCAGAGGTGGCGTCTGCCGTCCGCCCATCGGTGCAGCGAGGTGTGAAGGACACCCCGGCTGGGGTGGGATGCTTTTTGTTGGACCCCTGGTGCAATGGGCGTTGGCAATGAACCGGAAGGGGATCCATAGTTTGCTTATGGGGTCATTCCATTTCTCATTCCCTGCCTATTGCACCAGCAATAAATCGTTCTGGACACCGGAACCGAAAGTCAGGAAGGGGAAGGTGCGGTGCTTCGCGCTCGGCGCTGGCGTAAACATGGGCAAAGTCACAAAGGGTTTCGGTTTGCAACTTGAAAGTCATGAAGGTTCAGTTCTTTTAGGTACTTAGATGATTTGACAGTTGGGTAGCTTGACTTGCTTCTGGGATGCTCGCATGGGTGTCATGCAAGCTGGAACTGGTTCGGTAGAACCTGTAAGACATACTCCGAATCCGTCGCCGTTGAAACTGTTCAGAAGACCTTGACACATTATTTGTGTGCTTGTTTCAAATTTCGGCACCCCTCCCCTCCAGCCGACAAAAGTACTGTCTTTCTCGTTGGTTCTCTTTGAAACCACGCAAAAAGAGTACCCTAAACTAAACAATTACCCTCCGGGATGTGCCAGAGCTAGGGCTGACAAGACAAAACAAAAATGGGGTAACTCTCTTTCCGCTGATTTGTTTGATCCGCATGGAACACGTTCAATTCAAAGGCCGATTGCATGGATCCATACTAATACTTGAACCCGTGGCAATTTAGGGCCCGTTTGGCTCTCATGCTCGGGCCAACATAAGCCAACATGAATCACCCATTTAGTACGGCTTCCAGTTGTGCCACCCATATCCAAACACGTTCCCGAGGAATGGGTCATTCAGCCCTACATCCGATCCTTGCTGGAGGGGAGGAAGTTCCACCTGCGCTGCCACTGGGCCGGTCCATCAATCGCCAAACGTGTGTTGGGAGAGCCGGTTGGTTGTGCAGTAGCAAGGGGCTGGGTGCCTTGTAAACCTGCCAAACGCAAGAGGAGTTGCTTCAGACCGATTTGCCTCACCTTTTCCGTTTGTGTTTTTGGGGTTTGGCATTGAACGCGAAGCGAACGTTTTGTTCTTTTTTTGGGGGTTCAAGTTGGATTCAGCAATGACGCTGTTATAGAAGCTAGTTTTCAACATGGTGGAGGTTCGTTGGGGGTTTCGTGTGACATGTCCAGGCATCAAGGTAGGTTCGCAGCAGCAGTGTTGCCTCCTCTTGATTTGTATGGTTCACAAAAAGAATACGCTGTCAGCGCAGCCGCAGTTTGGTGGGCGTGGTTTCAAGCGGCGGCCTCAGGTATGGCTTTCAGAGGTCGCAGGGAAAGAGACGCATGAGCTAAGCGGAAAAGTACCCTTCCAACATGGGACCTGGATGAGAAATTGGAAATCAATGTCCTAAGCCTCAGGGGCCACTCTGAATTGGTAGCCATACTTGGTATGCATGATGCCAGGTTTAACCATTGAGCTTTTCTTGTTCCAGGCCAAGGGATCTCCGAGTAGCCCTGAGGCTATGGTTACACCGAGGGCACACAGTGTTCGCCAAGTTTCGGTTTGTTTTAGCATCACCTTGTTGCCAAGTTCAAAGTTTCCTTTGTGGGGTAGGGCTAGGAGAATGAAGCAAAGACAAATTGTATGTTGGTCCTCCTGAGTCCTCCCATCGTTCCCCAGGAACGTAAATTTGGGCCACCAAAGGAGTTGCTCAAAGCCAACCTTTTGACTTTGCGAGCAAACAATCCATGCGCTCGTCTGATCCTAGCCTATGAGGGGATCACCTGACAATTTTTCAGGGGAAATTGGGCTAGCGATGAAACACAACGTGTTTCTCGAAATGAGGCTTACGCGGCCGTTGTGGATAGAGCTTCCTTTGTGCTTTCCTTTGAACTCGAACCCACAAAACCGCGGGTTTCAGTGGGATCTCCATTTCTGGAGTATCCCTTCCTAAAGTGGGCGCCAAATTTCCGGCCCAGCCTGGGGTCGGGACTCCCCAGGCCACTTCCTGATGGTGGGTTGCCCCTTCTGCGGCACCTCCAGAGCCTGGCTGCACTCCCAGGATGTTTCGGGCCGGGGTGGTTGGCGTGGGCTTCAAAACGGGGCTCTCTCAAAGACATCATTTCGGCGGGCCAAAAATCGCCCCCATGGAGGTTTGCAACTTGGACGCCATCTATGCGCCGAATAGTGAGCATAGGATAGCATAGGGCGCCAAACGTGGAGCGTCCCCTTTGAGACCTACTGGTATCTGACAGAAATCCCTTTTCGTGAGTCGACACCTTGGGAGTTGGGCCACCTACTTTGAACCCATTGTCAAAGGCCCCAAGACGAGTGGCTTTCTGGTGGCTTGCTGGCCTTGCACATCTCCAGTCTTTAGCATACTTTGACCTGCCGGCCGCCCCTTTGCATCTTCTTTGGGAGAAGTGCCCTTTGTACTCCCGCCAGTCTGAGACATGCATGTTCGGAGTTGGGCATGACAAGTGAGACTAGGAAGTTCGGGAACCCTTTTTTGTGTAGGGGGAAACGCATCGGCATTGTATTGGAAACCTTTTCGATTTTCCGAGGAAAGTAAAACTATGAACACCTGGTGTCACCTGGTGATGTTTTAAACATAATCGAGAGGACTGGATCACCATGATTATGATTTTGAGTGTTCAATGGCATCAGCAATCTGGAAACTCGTTTTTGTTGACCCCGTTTTTGGAGAAAGAACGGGAACTCCTAAACTTCCATTTGGTTAAGACTAGTTCTTCTTTCTCCCTGTTGTTTTTAACGGGACTCTAGCACTACTGGATATATTTTTGTTCCAGGGGACTTAAGCAAATGGAGGTAAAGTCCCAATTAATTGCGGAGAAAGACCTCAAGATGTGATGCCTTGGCAGGCGGTGGCGCTGCTTGCCAGCGAGGTCTTCACTGAGGACCTGGCGAGGACGGCGGCGCATTTGACCAACCACTGCATCCAGGAGCGGCTCCGGCGAGATTCGGTGGAAACGGGGTGGTTCAGAGAAAGGTGGCTCCATTGAAGGGGACCAACCAGGGTTCAAAGGAAGGTGGTGAAAGCGAGTGTAGTAAAGAGCCACAGCTTGAGGCGACGGGTTGAGCGAATCGCATCAGTTCAGGAGGCTCACCCGGATTACGACGAAGCACGTCAGACGCCTGGACAGCCTGGGCTCCGCAAAAGAAGCAGTCAGCGGGGGGAATCAACGGGATCTTCGAAGCTTCCAGTGCCCATACGAACCTGGATTCCCAGGCAGTTGGGGGCAAAAACGTGGGGTTTCGGGGTGTGGAACGATTGGCAATGGCGTGTGCCTCGTGATTTGTTCAGCACTTCCTGACACTGCTGCTGAATTGCTGCATTGGATCACACCAATGTTTGTTTTCCTCATTCACGTACCTTGTTTAATGGGCCCCTCCAAGAACAGTCAAACAATGATCGGGGTCCTCTATAGGGGTTGTTTAGCGTATTATTTTAGTATTGCCAGTGCTTAGTTTAATATGCCAGCAATTCCTGTTGGATTGCCAGTTGCCTACTGTTGTATTGCCTAGTCTAAGTCTAGTATTGCCGAGAATTACTCTCAAACTCCCAGTGACAACTTTACTTTAGTGCCTAGTCCAATTTAGTTCCAACAAGCTTGAAATTAAAGAAGACCCCCAAGCAGTCATATTACAGAGACACCCACTTTACTGTTTGGGTTTGGTTTGTATCAAGACGTTGCCTTAAATTTGTGTGGTTTGGGGACCACTAGCCTAGATCTAACGCCTTTAGCCTTTGAGCCGGGAAGAGATTGGTTTGATGGACGAACCAGTAAAAGTAAAAGGCTAGGGCTTTGAGCTGGTAATTTTACAGCGAACCACAAACAAGGTCACATTGAAAGGCCTTTTTTGTTTTTAACGAGGGTTCACACAAATCGATGGATTGGGGACCTCATGCTTGCCCGCATTTTAGGAGAAGTCAGTTGACCAATTGTGCATGTTGCTCAGATTGCTGGAATGGGTTTGTGTTGGTTTTACTTGGCATGAAAGATGACCGCCAAGCAGTGTAAGACCAGGAAACTTGACGTAATTTTAAAACAAATTGCCAGCTCCATCAAACAGTTGCCACTTGGTTTTCAGAGGTGTGTCTCGGACGGCTTCAGTTCTACCATTCCCATTGCTCCATTTTTCCCGAGCGTCCTTCGGAGTGAGATTGCATTTTACCCGCGACAAGTGTAATCTTCATGAAGGGGCTGAACCATTACTTAAGACCAGCAAAGGGCAAAGGAAAGCCTGGATCAGGTTCACATGTCAAAAGTTGTTGGGGTCAGTGTCCCACTCACCCGCTCACTCGCTCACTCACCCACCCACTCACTCATGATCTTTTTCAGCCCCCAGTTCAAGCTTCGTTTCTATAACATCCAGGGATTTCGGAATCGTTGTATCACGGACGCTTCCCAAACATGTTTCTTTTCCATTGGTTTCCCCGTGGCTTCCCGGAAACTGCTGACCAAACAAATCCTCACGGAAGAAACTCGTCAGCCTGCCCTTCCCAAGGATCCGCGTGCAGGTTTTGGCGGAGCCCGTGCGTCGCCAAGTGGCCTCCAGCCTGCAGCAGGCAGGTCAAGCTCGCCTGGAGGCTTCCAAGGGCCAAAGGCGCCAAGGGAAACCAAGAGGAGTGCGTCAAACCGTAGTTTGGGGGGTGTAAAGAACAACATGCACCCCATATGTTGGTAAAGACCCGAAAAGTTGTTTTACAACTTGAAGCGAAACCAACAGGAACGTATGTGCAGCAGTGCAGCGTTGGTCCTGCTGTGTTGGCAAAATCGATGGGGTAGTCCATTCGGTTGCACAAAATGGGCGGCTTTTTCATGTATTACACACTGATGGTGTCTTGCCAAGGCGAAACAGGTAGGTTAGGCAGACCATACAGGTCCCAATGCTATGACAACACAATATAGTAATGACATCCGAAGAAGGTTGTCAGACCATCGTGGTAGTTGAGTTTCAAGAGAGAACTCAAGGCTGATCAACTTGGCCCCTTAGAAAAGATGATGTTCAATGAGAACTCAAAGTGACTTGTGCTTCCTTGAAGCCACCAAAATCGAGACGGTGACTTTGAGGATGTCGTGCTATGGGCCCAGTTCAACGGTGAGGTTTCTTCACACAGGCCCTCGCCAGCTGCGCGCGCACTGCGGGCTTCTGGCCATTGCCGCAGCCACGCGGCGAAGCGGGCGGACACATTGGTCGATCGACCCCCTGGCAAGTTGATATGGGACCCAAAGAGGGGGTCCCCCAAGAAGAGATCAGAACATGCAGGCATCTTGGGGGGATTCATGTTGATTTGCAGGGGGGTCATGTTCACGCGCTCCAGGGCAAGAAATTGGACAAGTGTCAATTAATTATCGCGGGACTAAACCAAAACGGGCGGAACATGAGTACGGTTATTCTTTCCAGAACCCCTATTTGACACCAAGCTGACTTCACATCGATTATTCGGAGCACCTCGCCAATCAGCTGTGGTTCCTTCCGATCTTAAAATGGTCAACCCCAAACGGGCTTCCCTTTAGGTGACGGGTGCAGCCCGCCTCAGGACTTCACTGAGTGGATGATGGGAATGTATGCGGGCGGTTCCCCAAAAATGCGTAGAATGAGCACGCCGAGATTAGGTTGCTGCAGATTGTCCTGTTAATTCATGTAGCTGTAGCATTTGGCCTGGTTGCATGTCGGAAAGCGCAGTTCCAAATTATCCAGCTTGTAGCTCGAAGCTAGCAGAAAACTCGGCGAGGATTAAGAACCTGGCTTGCATCAACCAAATCGGCAATGACACTCCTTCGGTTCCCTGGACAGGGCGGCCTCAAAGTCGCCTCAGCAATGCCTACATGGTTTCAACCCGCAAAGTAAGAGGTTCCTGGTTTGGTTCAGTGCCTTGCCGTTTCAATTGTCATCCAGCTAAAATAGAGAATAGAGATGGCAAGGCGTCAGAGCCGGGCAACTAGACAGTCTCAGTTTTCCCTTGACACAAGTAGATAACTGTTTCCTTGGGCGTCGTGCAGCCTGGCAGAATGTGTGTTTTTCAGGCGGGTTCTTGGAAAGTGCCAAGCCAGAGCCTTTGGGTTGAGCTACCTGGGTGGGGAAAGTGTGACTTGAGGCAACTTGAGGTGCCCTCGTTTTTTTCTCATGGGAACTAGGTGCCAGAGAAGTGGCAAATTTATATTTTTTCTCCGTTCAGCTTAGTTTTTCTCAAGGTGTTTTGAGCTCTTCGCAGCGGACTTCCTGTTGCTCCTTGGCGGGAAGTGGCGTGTCCAAAGGCAGGCTTGAAAACAGACATAGCATGACCTCAATCATGTGAGCACGTCCCTAGCCTTGCGACACACACACGCACACAAGTGTATGGCCACCAGTTGAGGCCCCCTTTTCATGACCGACCATCCGCAAACCGCGTGAATGTGACGGTTTTCCTTCGGATGGAGCCTGTTTCAGTTGGTCTCTTGGAGGAGCAGGGGGAGGTGTCTGAATTTGAAATGGTCAACATTGCGCATCTGATAGACTTCGTGCATCGAGTACAAAAAACAGAATCCGGGGAGTTGTTTCATGAGACGGTTCGCAGTAGTGTAAAAGAACGTGCACGGGACTGCCAAAAGCCATGCAGCTTCTTTGGGATCACGTCCCTTCGCCGCCCCAAGCTCGCAAATCCTCAGCCCATCCGAAGCAAGTAGTTCGCAACATACTTAAAACACGCTTACCTGGCAAAAAAAAAGGAAAAAACACCAGGAGAGTATCCTTCGCTTAGGGAGGGCTCGGAGCCCAAAGCTTGGCTCCTGGAGATCAACTCGGGCCCCGACCTCGGTGTCTTCGGAAGAAATCGCGCAGAGGCGCGGAGCGTTGGGTTCGAGTCTGAGCCAATCTAAACTTCGGTGCATTTTGCTTGGATGTTAGGACTTTAGCCTGTTGCCAACTAATGGGTTTTCCATTAAACCACTAAAAGTTAAACTTTTAGCAGGGGAGCAGAAAGCACCCGTGTAAAGGATGGGCCGAGGAATCCTCGAAGTGTTAAGGGACCCTTCAAGGTGGTTGGGGCATGAAGGGTTCCAGGAAGGCTTCGGCAAGGTTCCAGGGTTTGGGGTATAGGCCTTTTGTCTGGCTGGCAAGCAGAAAGCGGCAGGCTTGGCCAACGCAGCAAAAAGGGCGATCACTAAATGGGCAATCAAAAGGCAACCCATAGGGAGTTAACTGGGGGCTAAAACGAGCTCTTTCATGCGGATTTCTGAGTTCCAGTTTGTAAGTGACAGTATGTGTCAGTAGGAACGATTCAGAACGAAAGTCGTCCACTCTTGCCACTTGCAAGCATGACTTTGCGTAATCTGTTGATAGTCCATTAATCGTGGCTGGATCTTTGCCTGCGCAAGAAACAGCAAGCATTGTTTGTTGACCAGTGACGAGGTCTGCACACTGAGAGTAGATGATTCACTCACGAACCAGCACGTTGCTGGTTTCCCTTCAATAAATTGGACAACATGGGTTTCAAAAAGTTGGACAACATGGGCTATTCAGCAGGTTTTCTGGAGTTCGATGCGAAGGGAGTCAATCTGAAATCATAAACTGGGAATGCGGAAGTGGCACCGGAGGATTCGCATTCGCATGGCAACCAGATCCTCCATATCCCTGGCTCCGTCATTTCCCTTCCCCATGCTGCGAAAAATTGGAGGGTTGTCTTTGTGTTTGTCCAAATTGGAAAACAGAGGGCTGTCTTTTCAAGGGAAGGACTATGAAGTAATGATGTTTCCATTCACCAACCACCAAAGCAAGCCAGTTCTCAAACTAGCCCGAAGTAGCCAATGTGCGCCCGTTGGGTGCCCTTTGTCCTTTGTTCAGCCTTTCAACCAAGATCTCACGACCATGTGACGAATGGATGGACGGAATCCACCCTTTGCAAAGGGCTTTTTTGTGACGGTTCCAGCCTCAGTGGCCACCAACTAGCAACAGGGTCAAGCATCACCTCCGAAAGGGAAACTTTGAACATGTCCCAACAAGTCGATGTTTGAAACAAACTGGGGAAATATTGCGAGCCCCAAGCAACTCAACCACTTGCTTAGATGACCAGCCTGGTGAGTCACTCGTACCCCCAGTGAGTCAGTCCCTTGGGTTGTATGGTAAACCTTTCAAAAAGAATTTAATAAGGACCATGAACCACTTCTATGATAATTATGGGTGAACCACCAGGGGGGCTTCCTACAAAGGTTGAATCATTAGGGCTCGCTCGTGTAGGCCCAGCACCTCGCTGCAGATGTCCTCCGCACCGCTGTGCTGCCCTTTCGAAAAGCGGCGGGTCCGACGTGGGAGGCCGTGAGTCCGTTAGTCGGCGACCCGACCGAGTGCGAAAGTGTTTGTAAATCCAACACCTTGCTCTCAAAGGTCTGAGGGAAGCCCTTTGGATCAACAAAAACAAGAAAACAGTTTTTGTGAAGCATGGCTGATGCGATCTGCGGAAAGATGCGAAGGGGCATGGATGGAACATAACCGTTTGTGTCCCTACATAATGTGACGCCTAATGAACACGATGTTTCAACACCCCCTATGTGGCATGCAATTCCCTGGGCTCAACAAGCGGGCGCTTCAGTGAGTTGGAAACACCCTTGGGCGTGGCGGTTTGGCGCTTGCATTTCCCCTGCAGGAAGCTACAACTTGAACGATGTTCGGCAAAAAGCTATCCGATGCTATCCTTTTCAAGTATTGAACATTTGGCTGGCTTCGGAAACGGATATCTCAGAGCCCGGAAATGGATGGCAATTTGACCATGTTCCAAGGAGCAAATTACAGTTTTCCAAGCACCTTGAACCAAGTGGAGGCCCGCTCATTGTTTCCAAAGATTGGCTGCTGAACAAGCAGGTTTCATTGGTTCTGGTTTGGGTGTTGCCTTGCTTAGGGCTCCCTTTCGCGGTTGTAGGGGAGACCCCAAAACCAAGCCCCCGGCGCAGACAAGCAGATGCTGCAGGAAATTGAACAGGAGATTGTTTGAGACTCATTTGCCGTCGCTCCAAGGGGTTTGCTTTTGAATTAAACAAGCAGCGAGCCACTGGGTGTTGGCGTAAGACATTCCCATCCAAACGGGTGGGGGCGCTTTGGTCCTTTTGAACCCAAGGAATTCGTGATTTTTCGGACACAAACCATGAAACCATGCGTGTGTAAATTTCTTCTGAGTCTACCCGATTCAGGTTCGCTCAAAGTGCAAACCAGAAGGGACGGCACCAGTTTGGGTCCCGACCCATATCGGCAGTTGGGATAGAGGCAGTTGGTTGGTCCCCATGTCGTTCGAGTGATGGGCAGGACCCGGCGCACTGCTCTTGCCGCCTTCATGGCAGCGGCTTCGCCACGGAGCACCTAGCCGGGAGCGTCGCCCTGTTTTTTGTCTAGGTCCCCCAGCAGTGCCCTTTTACCCTTTTTTTGGGGAGGGTTCCCCTACTAAAATAGACTACAGAAAGAAAGGTACCCGTATTCTAACCTCTCTACTAAAGGACCTAGTTGTGGAAGCCAAGCATTTGGAGGCTGAAGGTACTCTCCTTTTAGTTCCCTTCATGGCCAGACTCTGCATTTGTTTTGGCAAATTTTGCCTTTTGGGGTCCTATCAACCAGAAGCCGAATAGCTTTGGCAGGGGATCTATGTTTGGCCCCGCCTTCTGAGTGGTTTGACAGGACAAGCCTTCGGACTCCCCATATTTAGGTCCTAAAAGGTTGCCCAGTTGGTTTTCCAGTTGAATTTTGTTGAGTTCCCAGTGCTGGTCTATTGGTCCCAAAGTCATTGCCACATGAAAGCCAAAGTCATTGCATTTGGTTTTCCAGCTTCCTGATTTCCAGTTGTTTATCCAGTTGTTCTGTATTGATGTCCCAGTGTTGCTGAAATTGCTGCCAAAGTTGTAGCACATGCATTTGGTTGGTTCACAACTTGTTGTTCCAGTTGGTCTTCATGTCCCAGTTGTGGCCCACGTGATGTCAAGGGGATAGAGTTGATGCGCCCAACTCGTCAGGCGTATGATGCACACTTTAGCCGCTTAGCCTGTGCGTTCGTAGTGCTTGTTTCTCTCATTCAAGTTACGGCCAGTCAACACGTCAGATTCTGACCCCAAATATTTAGGCTCCGCACATCGCCAGAGCCACCAAACACAAGCCTGACTCCCTGGGCTCAGCATGAGGGTTTCTTCAAAGAGGTATCATACCTGTGGTTCACCCTCTCAAATGGGGAGCCATGGAGCCCCGAGTGCAAGGGTGAATGTAGATGGCCCAATTCCCTGTGATTCCCTGTGGGTAAGTACATATGATCGCACTAGAGCCTTGGCTTTGCCCCAAGTCATCTAGCAACATGAAGGCCCACGATTAACACCAACAACGACACACCAACCAGCACCAATCACCAACAGCATCAACCGCACTGTTCTTGGCATTATGTTTGTTTGGTGTTGTTTTTGTTCTTCCGGCATTTAACCAGCCCCCGAAACATCGAATGGTTCCCCGTGAATTGGCGGGAGAGGTACTGGCCCCCGACCCATTAACACCAACAACAACACACCAACCAGCACCAACACCAATCACCAACAACATCGCGAGGTACTGGTCCCAATTGCCAGTTGCTGGTCCCCAGTTACCCAGACCTCAATCTTGGTGTTGCTTGGGGCAAAGCCAGGGCTAGTCCCCCGCCCGGCTCCCGAGGCTTTGGTCCTGCCCTCCCAGCGCCGCAAGCTGCGCGGAGGAGCTGCGGCAGTTTCAGCGGCGCCTGGGGCTGGCGGCGTCCTGTGCCAAGGCGCGCCTCCAGCGGCCGAAGAATTTGCGGCGCGTGTCCCCTGTGACAATAGGCACGGCAAAACCCGCAAGAACATCCACAAGACACGCCGGCCGAGCCGGCGGCTTTTCCCCCTGGTGGCTTTGCTTTTTTTCCACTTGGGCAAATGGAAGCTTAGCAGGCTCAATTAGTGAAGTGAGTGAAAGTGTCGTCAGTGAGTCTTTGAGTGGGGCCGGTGAGGTGAGGTGAGGTGTGTGAGTGAAGGGAAGAGACGGGAAGGGAAGCAAAGAGCAGTGGAGTCGAGTGGAGTGGCTTGGCTAACTTGCCTCAGAAAGATTGGCATGAATCCCCGTGCAAACCATGTCCACCTCACAATGCTCAGGGCCTTTTACTTGCGGGGAAGACCAGTCTAACAATAGCAAAAGATGAAAAGGCCCTAAACTTGGCTGCTCATGGAGACCCAGGACCAACTTCTTGATGAACAAAGGGGGTGTCCAATTTTGGAGGGGAGCCTTTCCCCATATTGGCGAGGGACCTTCAAAACGCTAGGCTGACGAATCCCGGATCCACATGTTGTTTTTCCCCGCGGGGGAGGGGTTCTTTAACCTTTGACTGTTGGGAACAAAAGCGCCATCACCAAACTCGGGCCGCAGTTACTCCCCCACGGTCAAGACGAACATTTGGTGTACAGGACATGTTCCTCCGAAAACCGTCACTTTAGTGGACCCGATAAATTATGAAGCGCATTGGCCATATGGTTTCCAAGCAAAGCCGTCTGGCAGCTTTCAGCACGCACCCAAGAAACCCGCTTTGATCCGCCAAGAAACAGGGCCATACCAATTATTGGAATTACACTTAAGGGACATGTTTATTTGGAATGTAGTCCCTTTCCATAAGGAGGCCCGTGAACCTTTTTCCCACAGAGCGTCACAGGAAGCCCCATGGGAGATGCCTTCTCTAAGCATGTGCGTTCTGGGTGCTGTTTTTTTGTTGGAGGCCAGGCTGACCAAAATGTGCCAGGCTGCGCCAGGCTAGTGTATGTTTGTTGCTTTCCATTTTTGCATTTTTGGAGGGACTTGCAGTTTCGTGGCCATTTATTTAAATTGTCCAACTCCAACGGTGCAACACACCGCGGGGTTCCCTTTGAAAACAATCATAGGTTGGCTGTCGACGCCCGTTGGGAAAAAACAGCAGAGCCCGTTAAAGAGGTACCAACTGCCGCAAGCATCAACGTGACCGGGAGGGGATGTGAAGATCTTAGAATGGCTTCAATGGGGATTTGTTTTCCTGTAAAGTGCCTTGACTTGTGTAAGCAATTCGTAGTACCCTCACAACGGAGGCTGTTGAGGGAAGGATTTCGTTGAAGGGACCAGACGCCTTTCATAGATTGGCGGGGTCTTGAACAGGAAGCCTATATTTCAAGGGACCCACCACAATCAAGTGGTCGCGAGGGTCCTACTACCCCATGGATTGAGGGAATCCACCCTTTGCAACGGACCCCACTCTCACTAACCAATAAGAGTTCATGTTAAAGCAGTGGCTTGTCGCCCTTGCACCAAGGCTCTACACGGAGATTTGGCCCTGCGCGGGCCCCAAGCGAGCGTGGCGGCCGCTGCGGCAGCGACGGCCCGGCCTGCTGCGGCGGAAGCAGCCGAAGCGGCCGGGTAAAGGAGCGGGTGGTGATTTGCAAGGCAGCGCCTTGAGAGTGGAGCATCATCACACCCAATTGTTTTGGGGACACAGCCCGGTGCGACATGTTTGTTTTACAAATGTGATGTCCGCAACCGCCCATTGTTTTAAGCATCGCGCTTGTCCTGTGAATTTGTGCGGGTGAGTTGTGGCGGGGCATTTGGAGCACGCCTCAGAGGTTCATTTTGTTCAGTTTCTTTCACGGGTCTGAGGACCTCTTCGCGCTGATGCATCGCCAGAGAAAAAAGGAAGTATTGAGGCTGCAGTGTGCCGCCGTCCGTTTGGCTAAGGCTAGCCCACGATTGTTGGGTTTGGGCAAGGTCAAACCAGAGACAAGGGAGCTGGTATGTTTTGAATTGTCCAGACCTCGCTTTTGGCACATATTGATTGGCGATGTATGTGCGACACCATGTGCTGGTGCAGTTGCAGTTGCCGCTGCGATGTTGCCAGGATTTTGCTTTAAGCACTTGAACGCAGAGGGTGATTTTGAGATATTGGTGGTAGCTGCGAATGTACTGTATGTGTCACGGTTGCAGGCATTTGAGCATGGTTGCACGTTGCCTGCGAACATCTTTTCGGAACACCAGAAGACTCTTCCGCCTTTGAAGCCGTCCCCACCAAAAGCATCCTTTGATAAAAAGCACATGGCGCTATTCCCCTATGATGCTTCAGATTAGACATCTACTTGGTCGCATAAAGGTGAAGTCTGCCATACTTTGACCTGGTGCAAATAGGTCTGGATTTTGTTTGGGAATGATCCATGGCCTTTTGGTGTCCAAACCCTGAGCTGGGCTCTGGTAAAGGCAACTGGTTCAGCGCATGGCAACGAGCTCGACTCGAGGTCGACCAGTGCTGCGGCGAGAGGCCGGGGCCGGCTTCGGCTTGAGGCACAAAGGGCGGTAGCGATCGAGGCTCGACCAGTTTGAGCCTGTGAGTTTGCTGTTCTCGTTTAAGTGAAGAATAGCAATTGACGCTTTGAAACCCGCTTGGAACCAGTGGCTCTTGGAGATGCGAGCTAATTACCTCGAAAGCCAACATGGGTTCACGACAGGCCCCCGTCTCACTATTTCAACTTGTAGCCGATTTTGGGCTGTTTGGGCAACGGTTCGAGCACGCACGCCTGGTGAGCTTGCCGCTGGCAAGGTGCCGTTGTTATTTTTGTTTGGTCAGACACCACTTACTACCCTGCTTTAGCGCTCTTTCTCAGGGATTTCCCTGACCTGGTTTGCGAGGGTTTAGACCCTGGTCCTGTGGGCAACAAGCAAAGCAAATTCTGATTTGCAAAACACCAAGTAGAGGGAAGTTGATCATCGCCAGCCAGGTCGCCATCGCAGCACATTGACAGAAATAGGCTCAGCCAGAAGCAGAAGCTACCTGCAGTTTCCGCGCAGCTGTGCGGGCTTGCGCGAATTTCGGGCCCGACGCATGAAGTCGCCTTAAGGTCGACCCCTGATTCTTCGCACCCGTCATTTCCACAAATCACGCAACCCATGTCCTGATTGCTGAGATGCGCTTGGCCAGTTGTACAGACACGAATTCCTAAGTCCAAGGGGTGGACGTTTTGATCTCAGCCTGTGACTTTGGTAATTATCGAAGATAATTAAGGACTGCTTTCGTGATAACATCTTCTGGCAAACCTCGGGGCACGCCGATTTGCAAAAAAGATCCCAAAAATTGCAAACACGGAACAAAATAATGAGGGTCAAGTAAGGATTTGTCTGGAACAAAAAACACATCTATCCCCTTGAAGATTCTTTTGGGGTAAACTGACAACTACTCAATGTGGTAATCTGTAGACATGAAAACACGATAATTATTCGCAGCCCCCAGCAAACTCTGAACAGCACCTAACGAACACAAAACGATAAACATTGAAGTCATGGCTGGCTTGGTATTCAAAAGCATTGATCTTGCATGCTAGATAGCGAGTCACGCTGAACATGGTCGACCCCAAGAACACAAGGGATGGCCACAGCCGTCCCGAGAACGGTTTGGGTTGGGGCCATCGTGTAAGAAGGGGGGATGGCAGACGCCAAGTTCGGCAAGGAGTGGGTGTGGAGTCACCTTCTCAGCATTTGGACAACTTATTGCAGTGACCTGACGATGGGGAGAGTGCGACCCTGCCCATGCCCATGATAAAGCAGGTCATAAAGGGTCCGCTAGTTGAGGCTCAGGAGGAAAAAGCACTATGGAAAGCTTGTGCTATTAGACAAACCGCCGTACTTCCCTTGACTGTAGACCCCGTTGTCCGATCAAACGCGGGTCAAGACATAGAGTTCCTTGAAAGATGCATTTGAAAGTCACATGTCATCAGGGATGCCACCACAAAGCTGGTAGATGTATCATTTTAAGACTGCCGACGGGCATTGAAAGACCACAACATGTCGAGTTGAGCAATTTGTGAGATTGTGTTGTGCGGTTCTTCGCGGCTTGCGCGGACCTTTCAGAATTTCATCCCAAGGCGGATTCCGAAAGACCCATGGAAAAATTCGGTAGAGGCCAGGGCGCACCCAGAAAACTGGGAAAGCTGCCGGTCTCTCGGAGCCTGGGCTGAGTCTGTGTTTAGACAACCCTTCCGAGGAACTTCGGGTGTCGCATGTGCCAATGCGTATGTGACCGAGTTGGAGCAGAAGACTGGTTTTAGGTAGTGACGCTTGATGTAGTTAGTTCTGGCTTTGAAACAGGGCATCACCTATGTGGCCTATGTGCTGTTTCTTTGCAACTAAAGAGAAACCCAGTGCTGCTTTGTCCGTTTGCTTGACCAGGCGTCCCTGCATTTTCCCCGGGGCCAAAGCTTGGAAATTGAAGAGATGAAACAAGACATAGAGATTTGTCTACGCCGGGTCCCTAAAAGTGGGCCGGCATTTCGAGCGGTTCTCAAAATCACTGTTGGGACCCCATGGAAAGCCCGTTTGAATCACGGTTAACAGGGTAGGTGCTGAAAATGTCACATGAATGGACCGACATGTTTCTATTTCCCTGTCTTGCTTTCCGGCTACCATGCTCCAAGCTGCATACCCGAACATGCCCTTGCTTGCCTGACAAAAACAGGCATTTCTCCAAATGATTTTGGGGTCCGTGTGAGTTTGCAATCAGAGGTTCAAAAGGCCAGGGATGCGTGGTGTTTCCATTTTGGGCCAGGCTCAATACTCGCCGCTTGCTGTGCACAGTCGCGCTTGAGGCTTGAGCACGCCCAGCGAGGAATCGCACCCCTAGGAGCACGGTGTGGCACATCCTTCGAGTTGAGCACATTATTAATTACTTGTAAATTTTCTTGGGAACATTGAAAAGGAACAAGCAGAGAAGCCAGTCCACTCGCCCTACTTGTGTGGTGGTGTTGGGCTTCGTTAGAAGGAACAGTGCGAGGGATGTACTCCCATCCTGTGTTCTACGTTTGTCATAGTCCAAAGGTTAGGTCACATTTGGGGTTCTCGACGCAGATGGCCGTACGCCTTTTTTATCACGAAAGCTAGCTTTAGCTAGCTGAAGTTTCTCCTTGCGTAAGCAAGGTAAGGGGCTCAAATGCCGAAAGATTGATTTTTTCAATTATTTGAGCCGAAAAGATTGAAAAATATCAATTATTTAGACCCCCCCCCCCTCCCCCCCCCCCGGGTCTCAGGCTCGATTCCTCCCTGGTCCATCCCCCCCCCCCCGGGCAGTGGCTCAGTGTTCAGCAGTCTCGGTTTGCCCGTTTTGGACTTGGTGCTACGAACTTTTACATGTTCCACCGATTCAGCTTGTTCACTTGAGACCTCAGTCTTCTCGGTAAACCACCTCGCAAGAATCTTGGCACACGCTGCATGCAGAACCCACAGGTGCTTTAAGACAGCTTCTGACGCCTCTCGTTGTTTTCATTGTTCAAGGTTTGCCACGCCACCATGTGCGTTTGCGTGACGCATCCTACGAATCTTGCCGGGCCTCTCGTTGTACACAAGCTACCTATGAATCCACTCTGTCACCGACCCATCTCATGCAACAACTGCTAGTTTTCGTTCACCCGCTCCTCAAGTGAGCTATGGAACTATACAGTACCCGGTTATTCACAAGCACTTTTTCTTGTAGCTGGTTCTGCAGCCCTGATGACATGGGCAGGTTAGACAAAGAGAGATTCGGCATGGTGCCAAAGTAGGGGGGACCCCAGAGGTTTTCTTTCAAGCTGAGAAGCGTACCCCTATTGATACACTGATAAATAAGGGGGTCCAGCCCCCCCCGGCCAAGGAAGTAAGGAAAAAACAGTTTCTTCATTTCGGATCCTCTTTGGCCCTCTTCTGTTCCCAGATGGACTGCCCCCCTCTCGGGGACCCCAAAAAGCCACTACTTGGGGTCAGCGGAAGACATTTGGGGAGAAGCAGTCCCATTCTAATGCAAGGATAAGGAAATGTTGGGATGAATGAATGCTGGAATGCTTGGGACATATAAATTGAGCATTGTTCCCTTACTTTTGGATGAATGGGAATTCGGTTAAGGGAGACCGTTATTGCTAGCACTGGACATGTGCGAGGCTCGCCACGTGCGACCCGGGGGGGCGGTCTTTGCTCAGGTGTCCTCTCTCAGGCGCATTTTCCCCCGCGCAGCTTTGGGCACGGCCCCTGCCTCTCTCAGCACGGCCTTTGAACGCTTTGCCTTAGGAGAGAAGCAGCTGGTTGTCTCTCAGTTTTACTTTGGGAAAAAGCAGCCAGCCCATTTTTTGGGAGACGTTTGTCGGGTCAAAGAAGGGAGATCTGGGAGGAGCTCACCCATTTGGAATCCGTTGCGGATTTATGCCCGCTGAATTGTGATTTGCAGCCCAGAAAAAATGTCTGTAGCCTTTTGCTCTGCGGCAAACCCATGTGCTCCCTGGACTCCTGGAAGTTTCAGCCCCAGGTCCAAGGTCGGCCCCTCCCCGTCCACAAACAAGAACACGTTGTTTCATTAGTGACAAAGTCGCTCGAATGGTAGCCCGGAGAAGCCTTGGATTTGTTGTCGTTATTATTCTTGTTGGTGAACCTCCTTGCCCAAAAAGGGGATCCAACAAAAAATCTGTGACTGTTACTGGGGTCTCTCCTTTAGTTTCCTTTTTCAGGGAAAGCTAAATATCAGACCAAATCTGACGATCTGCTTTTCTGTGTACCTCAGATTTGGGCCATGCGATCCTGGTAACCCCTGGGCCGTAGGCAAAGCCCCCTTTGCCAATGGCTTGGGATTCGGAATGGGAAGAGGGCCGTGACCCAGAGCTGAGCGGCTCCTTCGATTCGACTTGAAGCCCGAGAGGCTGGATGGGTGCAACGAGTCAAGCAAGGGCTGCCACCTTTGGATTGAAAAGACGTCATGACTTGGGACGAAGGGGATGTCAAGTGTTGTTTGTGTTAAGGCAGTGTTAGGCTGGTAAGAGGGGATGGGTGGTAGCTGGGCAGGTGAGCCTGTGGGATCAGATGGAACCATGATTTGTTTGATGTTTGACAACATGTTGTTGAGTTGAGTTCTTCAGTGATGATACTGGTTGCCACAGAATCTTTGCGTTCCACTGTTTTTTGTTTCATCAACTAGAGGCCAACATGCGATGAATCCAAGGCGGCAAACAAGGAAAGACCTGTGTTGAAGTCCTGTGTGTTGGGGCTTCCGCTCCTGAACTGATTGCTAGTGGTTTGTGGAGAAGCCGAAGTGATGGGATAAAGGAGCCGATGAAGCATGGAGATGACCACCTCGAGAAAAAAGGTTGAACTGTACCACTTTGAACTGGCCTCATTATTTACCATGATCAAAGTCACCCCCTAAGTGGTGGGTTAAACGGAAGCAACCCCATTTTCTGACTTTGATAACTCCCAGAAACCGTCGAAATAATGACCCCAGTTAAAACTTTTGGGGTTGGTTTTTAGTGGAGCCAAAGAAAGCCACGTACTTTGGGTCTATTTTGGGACATACCCAAATGGTTCTGTTGGAGGGATGCAACAGGTTCGTTACCGGCGAGAGTTTTTCGCCTCCAGGTTTGTGTGGAATATATTAAAACTCTTTCATTTTCTTCTTCCAGTGGAGAAGTGCTCCTTGCTTTTCACAGGCACGCCAGAACTTAATGAGCCCTTTTGAGGGGTTTGGTTCATCTCGTTTCTTTTCGCACTACATGGGCTATGGTGTCACCTCGCAGAGCTGGCATCGGCCCGTTCCAAGACAAAATTAGGCTCTTGTTTCATGGTTGGCCAGAGGGCGGGTCAGCTTAATGGGAGATAAGAGAATCAGAGAAGAGGTGCCATTGAAAATTCTAGGACGTGTTGTCCCAGTTCACCAGCACTCGGCATCGTGCAATTCTGGATTGGCAAAGGAGCTAAGGCCGCTTTTGCTATGTCCAATGTACAGACTTCCTGAAGGTCGAAGATCGACTGCTGGAGATGGTTCAGTTTGCACAGTTTGCAGTGTGCTTTGCGTGTTGGCTCCAAACTACAGCCTGACTCGTATCCTTCAATACCACGCGGATCAACACCGTTGCTGAAGAGCACGAAACCATCAGCCCTTATCTAGCCCGGTCCGCTTCGACCTCAGAACAGGTCGGCCTCCCTTTGCATGTCGTAGAGTGTCGCAGTTTTCTGAATGGGCACCCCAATGAGTGCTCTGGGCGAGTAGCAGCCGCACTATGGGCGCTTTTCTCCTCCAGCACCAAGTGTCCCCGGTTGGTTAGTGGACCCTACCCAAAAACCACTTGCTGTTTGGCGGATTTTCCACTAGAACTGGTCAGCCCGAAAAGAGTTTGCTTGTTCTACCAAGGTCGCTGAGCCCACTTGACCGATGGTACTAATTAAGTCACCCCCAAGTTGCGTTCGGAAGGAAGCTGTAAATGAATAGGTCCTGTTTCAGCTTGGTCAGAATCTTCATCCGGGTTTGAATTCCGAAGCTAGGAAAAGAGGTTCTTCTCAGGCAAAGCAACAAGTTGTCGGCTGTTCGTGCATCACTGTAGGCCACCTGCCTTTTGCCCTGTTTGAGCCAAGTTTGAGTGGGGTCCAAAGATACTTGGAGGCTTTTGGCTCAGGCTCTCCCGATGAGGCCGATGAGGTGTTTGGCTCATCAATGAGGTTGGCTTCCAAAGCCTGGGAGGGCCCACAGGTTACTTGGGGATGGTTCCAAGCGAAGGTGATGCGCGGTGCTCCGGCCTAAAACCTGCCTGGTGTTGTTGGGTAACTTCCGTGGTAGGGGTAGACAGATCTCAGAGGTCTTTTTGTGTTGATTCCCGCAAGTTGCGCAGCCAGGCGTTTGCTCCAAAGTGCCACATCGGGTTTGGCTCATTGCTCAATTGGGATAGCTTCCAGGCAACAGTAGTGGAATGATCTAAGCGTATCTAGGCGTACCTTCCCGATTCTGCCAAGGGATCCTTTGTTTCAACCCGTTGCTCAAAACCCAGGGTGAAATGGGTAGTTCTCAACCAACGGAAAGACATGACCTTGACCTTAGGGTGTACAAAGCATGTTCTCCATGGGTCAAAATGTTTTGTTGCTTGTTTGCTCCTCCTAGCGCTAGGGAGGAACAAGTCACGATTGTCCTGCCATCCTGTAGGCGTGAGAAATAAGGCGTTAGTTCATCTTCTACGATGACCAGGGAACTTTCGAGTGACCAAGGCATGAGGATTTGGATGGCCCAGTCTGGTGGTTTTACGCAGATGCACTGGCTTGGTGCTGGAGGACGCGCCACGCATTGCTTGAGCTGCAGTCAAAGAGCTGTTTTGTGCCAGGAAGAGAAAGGGACTCAGTGTGATGGTATACACCCCCGAGGTTGAACCCAACAGATCCGCATTTGCAGAGGAAACGTCTTGTCGGTGACACCTGTTTGAGGTTCCATGAACATTTTCAGCATATGCTGCTCCGATCTTGCACGTGCATCGCTGAAAATGGCGGTTCCTTCCTTGAAATATTTGAAATGTATTGAATCCATGTTTCGGAATGGAGCTTGATGGGCGTTGAGGTTCGCTGATAAGCACAGCCATTGAGACAAAGGCACACTCGTGCAAACTACAATATAACGCCTAGAAACACCCCATCAACCTGTGGTTTTCATTTGCAGGTCCCCTTGCCAGAGTTCCATGCTAGTTTGGCGGGTCGTCGATCAATGTGGTGACAGGACTCGGCTTGGAGAAGCTGTCGCATGGCTCCATCCGCACTTGAATTTGGCTTGAAGCAGCAGCATCGGCAAGAAACT
This sequence comes from Effrenium voratum, assembly GCA_963377175.1. Lineage (NCBI taxonomy): Eukaryota > Dinophyceae > Suessiales > Symbiodiniaceae > Effrenium > Effrenium voratum. The sequence continues at coordinate 502,151 of CAUJNA010000191.1, read as the reverse complement.
CAACCAGAGCATTTTAGCAGTTGTTTTGTGTTTTTTGAGGATCTGCAACCAGGGGCGTACATAACCCATACTCTTTCGAATCAGCAGGTGTTAATTCGTCAAATTTCAGCAGTTGCATTCCTTTCAGCATTAGCTGGTTGCTGTTTGGTCTCTCCTGCCCCCCAAAGGGGGGAATCGGGCGAGATGGCCGAGACGGAAAAGGCGGGAGGGGTCAAGAGTCCAGCACCAGAAGGCGTTTCTCCATCCAAAGTGGTCTCCCTGAAAAGCTGGCTGGTGCTCAGTATATAATCATCATCCCCTGTGGTTTCCTTCAAGGGGAAGCTGTGGGTTCGTTCCAAGTCATTCCCCACCTATCGCACCAGCAAGAAAACGGCCGAGCTTCGCAGGCCTCCTATGGCCTCACTTTCACGAAGGCGCGGAGGAAGGCTTTTTCGGGGCTCGGACACGACATGGACGTGTCAACTCTTTCTCTTATGGGAGGGGCCAAAATGGTGGTTCGCCTGTTGGTGTAACCCTTGAAAACCAACAAACTAGCGAGGCCAAAACAAGGGGGGCCAAAACAGATTTGGTCCTAGCCGATATGTTGCCCGCAAAGGGAAGACAATTGGACGTGTTTGTGTACCCTTTTTGGGGTGGTTTTTGAAGGGGAGCAAAGGAAAACCACTAATTTTGGGGCGCCCCCGATTCTTGACACATAATCTAATGGTGATGGATATTTGATGACATGGCTCCCACTTTGGCGGTTTTCTGAATGGCTTGGACGATCCCATCGCCGAGCAGGGAGGTTTTGGGGCTGCTCCCGTCAGGCGTCGGCCATGGATACCATGAAGGCTTGGAGGGAAAAAGGGTTCCTTCACTGTTGTTGGCAAGTGTTTAGGTTGTTCTGTTTGTTTTTGTTTGTTCTGTCAGTTTTTAAAAGTAGGCTAAGGAAAAAGAACAAAGCTTTTGCTACCTTTCCAGTTGTTGTAATCTTATACCAGGGTCATTGTCATTTGCAACTGGGAAACGGCCGGAAAAGAGGGTGGTGTTGATTTTGGCTCACCATTGACTGGTGGGAAAATGGAGGTTGAACCGACCTCGCTTTTTGGATGGTCAGCCGACCCCTTTAGTTCCTCCTCCAAAGCAACCTTTGTACAAGGGTGCCCCTTTGGTCTTTGGCTGCCAAATAGCCCATGATGCTTGATTTCACCAAAGGAAAGCACCAGGAGCTGGAGAATTTGCTGTGCTGCTTCCTGAGAACCCGCCCAGCTATAAATCTAGGGTTTTTTTCTCGGCACCTATCTCCGTCGAAGCAAGGATCTTCAATGAGAACTGGGGGGAGTATTCATCAGAGTGGCTAGTAGGAAATTGCACTGGGTGCAGCTTCTAGCTTCTTGCCGGCATATGCATCCAGTTGCTAAGACTAGCTTGGCAAGAACATGTGGCCCCCGGTAAGGAAGTTCAACAACTGCGCCGGTGTCTCCTGATTTTACCTTGACCAATCTCCCCACTGCAAGATGCGGCTGAGATGCCTAAATTTGCACCTCCGCGGTTCTGAGCTGCTGTCAATTCGCGAAGAAGAGGCGACCAATCCAGACCTTTGGGCTTTCGTTGTTTCCTCTCGCCTTGACGTCTTGGTTTGTACTCTGTCATTGAAGGGTCATTCCAGGCAACCGCGTATTCCGTTGATAACATCCACAGGCTAGTGTTGCCACATCCCTGTTCATCGTGTCGGAGACCTGACCCTTGAAAGTGCTACACTGGGAAATAGTGCAATGTCTTCAGCAGTTCTGCCGGTGTCAGTGTTGACAGAGTGGTGAGCAATGTTGTCGTTTGTTTTGGTTGGCAGCGGCTCGTGCATGTGATGTTGTAGCGCGTCGTGTTTTGTTTGTCATGTCTATTTTGTGCACTGCACACTGTGTTGCGCAGTGTGTGTGTGTGGGTTTTGTTGCCTGACTGCACTTGTTCTGCTGTTTTAATGTTTCAGCTTGCCTTGTGTCATTTGTGATCGTTTATGTACGTGCCATGTTCTTCTTGTTGTTGTTCTGTTTGATTTTATGTTTAGTCTGAAATCTAATTTGTGGTATTCTGTTATTGTTCCTTTTGTGTTGTTGCATCATGTGTTATTGTCTTGTTGCGTGTTGTGTGGTTTTGTGGCTTTGGTGTTTCATTCGTTGCTTCTTTGCTCTGCAGATGCTGGAAGACCCTCTCTACGCGCGGGAGGTGGTGCTGGGGTCCTAGCAGTTTGCCCGGTAAACTTGGCCGTTCTTTAGCCCAGCAATATTTGAGGTGAAACGAGGTTGCCCCCTCATTATGGTCCTCTTCAAGGAATCCCAGCGTGCAGGTTTCTCAAGTTATATTAGTGCAGATGTTTGTCAAGGTTTGGGTAGGTTGGTTTTGCTCTTGCATAGTCTTTGTGCATAGCCGTGGTTCTTTGCATCCCTCCGAACCTCAAACAATGACCGAACCACAGCACAAAAATTGTATTCGGTCCTATTGTTGTCCTTGTCTAGGGACCTACTCTGTTTCTTGGAGATGTCTTCGGAGCAACTTTGTCTTACACTTGTGCCAATCTTTTTACGGATCCCTGGGATGACCACTTGAAAAGAGATTGTAAGAGTTCAAGTGTTAAGGTTGGAGGAGACGATCTAGTGGTGGGGGCTGCAAATGCAGCATGTTTGGTTGGGATCCCTGGGTAGTCAAGCTGAAGGCGCAGGAATCACGAGGAAACCTAGGGCTCCCTATATCCCGCTCTGCGGGATTGAGACATCCAATTAACGTAGACAAAGTCTTAATGGGGCCGGAATTGAGCTCAATTGGTGCGTTGAGCGAGAGAATGGTTCTGCCGAACGCGGCGTCACATGTGGCCGCTTCCTCCTAGTGGTATTTTTAATCCGATGTTAACATTGATGATGGAGCTGAAAGTGAGCCGTGTCTTGCACACACACAATAGTGGATGGCATATAGGGACAGTCCGTATCGTTCTGGACGCATTCTCCACTCAGTCGCAACTATCTCAAGGATCCTGGCATCCAAAGGGATCAACGTTGCGCATCCGCTGAGCTACAAAGCAAGAACATACGCACAGGGTCTCAAAATAGGAATGCTCACAATGACAGCTTGAACTACTTGACGAAGTTGATATTTACTGACAAAAGTTAAATCCTGCTGGCTGCATGCATCAACTGGACCAGCTGCCCCATGGGTGAGGTGTTGCAATCTCGAAGTGATTCACACTTTGCAGAAGCAAGTTGTGATGGTTCGAATAAACTCTGGTCCGTTATGTTGAGGTGGTGTGTTCTGGACGGTCGCAAATGCAGATGTTGTGCGTATGAATTTCACATGTCTAAGAAAAACATGAGGCTGGAATTTAACAAATGAGAAGGCTCAGCAAGGGCTTCAGCTGGGCCTTCGACTGTTGCAGTTTGAAAGTTGACATTCAGAGGGCATGGGACCAGCCATGGAGAACAGGCAACCCATTCTTGCCGATTTCAAGACAATGCCACTTTGGAGAACCTGCCGTGTGAAAAGGTCCCCATTCAACTAATCAGGTCATCAACTAAAACCACTTGTGCTTTGCATTTATTTGCACAACTTCCACCAAACGCTGGGTGCCCAAAAGAACCCGGGAAATGGATCAAGAATTACTCGGAAACTGCTCGGAAGCCTCCACAAACCCACCAGCCATGTGGCTAAGACCCTGGACCGGTCGCTGGGGAAAACTTAAAGTTGCCATCAGAAAAGTGGGCGCCGACCGACCGACCCACCGACTCGCGCGATGTCATCGCTGAGGGCTTACACCAATGCGGTCAAGGCGGCTGCGCAGCACCTAGCGGACGAAGAGGTGAGCCGTCAATCGGGTCGGCTTGAACTGGGAACCCATGGCTGTCAAAAATCGGTGCCCCAAACGGAACCCTGGCAAGTGGACACATTGAAAACCTGTGGTGTTCTGGTGGTTTCATTTTGACCCATACCCCCATGAAATGAAGAGCCCTGAAGTCACTTTTTGGGGAACTTTTCACTTTTCGTGCCTCTCATCCACCCAGCTTGCAAGTTGAGCGGGCTCAACATTCAAAATGGGCTGAACCCCCCTATGGGTTGGCCAGGAAAAGAAATCTAACATTTGCAAGTCCCTAGGCCACTTTGAACCTTTGTTAGCAATTCCTGTAGAATGCTGAACAAGTAAGGAACATTGCTAACTGTATAGCTCGTGGGAGGCCTCGCCCTTTTCCCTCCACAATGGCTTGGGTTAGTGAATATCATATTAGAGATGACATGAGGCAGCCTTCCTTTCCAAACAGTTGTGTTCCAAAACCTTCCACCTAATTTGTAGGTGTAAACGCTTTCATGGGTCCTTATATGCTTTGGGAAGGCTGCTTCGGTCAGGATCCATACCACGTTCGAAGACTGCATTGGCTTGTGGCTGGGAAGCTCGGGGTGCCCATTTCCCTCGACCAACCGAATCGCCAGGTGCAGTATGCTTTTACCTTCGCCATGTCCTTCGGCGCCACACGGTATCCCAACATCGCAACTGCCTCAGGCAGAGCCATACAGAGCCCACGCTGCACGCGGGCAAAGCTGGAAGTTAGGCCGAAGTAGGCAACAATCCGTTTTGGTTTCAGCTTTGCAAAGAAATGGTACTTCGTGCACTTGCATGCAATATTCGCTGAAGACATGAGAAGTGGCCTGTTTGGGTCTCGTCCACCGACCAAAGGGCTCAATGCGACCCTACATACACCCATGCAAATGAGTCGAAAGAGGAAGCTCCTGCTTGGAACTCCACCTTTGCCGCCTTTACGGAGTACCAAAAATGCGAGTGATTTCGACAACCCCCTCAATCATCCTAAATCTACTTTGTGTCTTATTCCCAACGGTACCGGTACCTATCACAGTCCATTTTTATGGCCTCTAACTTGTGAGGAACGAAGCCCTCCTTGCAACGGCAGGTTGCTTTTGATTGAGCCACGAGGGCTACCTTTGCCATGATGGGAACCCAGGACTAGGAAGGTTGTGGCTGAATGCAGCGAGAATCCTGCACTCTTGGGGAAACTCCTTTTGGTGCACCAAGTTGATACAGAAAATCCGGGGTCAACATTCTAAGGCGCGTGTATTGAGTTTTGCCCGGTTTGGCCGTTGTACGTTTTTGAGACGACCCTCCGGCAATGCGCCCTCCCCCGGAAGGAGAACGTTTTGCATGTTTGTTTGATTTCTTTTATTGTTCAGGTGGCACTCTCGATAGGCCAAGCGGCGAAGTCGACAATCTGACGTGATCTCGTGTGCTGACACCAACCTTAATTTAAGCAGAAGGTCAGGCGACCAACGGGGAGAGAACATGACACCTTGACATTTGTGCGTTTAACACTCTCCCACCAGACATGCTTTTGTGCCCGGTTGTGCCCCTTTGATACCTTTTGAACACCTGGTGTTTTTTGTTCTCCCCCTTTCTCTTTTTTTTCTCGAAGGAGCTGGTTTCAGCGCACCGGGCCATGTTTGTTGGGGTGGCCCAAAAAAGAACGGTGCGCTGCATCTTTTCGTTGAGGGTACCCTACTTGGTGCTTGCGGGGTGGTGTTTATGGACAAGCAAAGGTGATGAAGTGCGGCGGCCTCCAGGCGAGAGACGCCTGCGCGCGTTCTGTGGCTGTTGGAGCGGTTTCCTGCGTTGAAGTTGACGAAGTAAACAGAGTCTGCCAAGAATGGTGTACCTTGAGGTTGGGCCAAGGATCAAATAGATTGCTCCACCAATGTTTGCAAATGGTCAGGGTATGGCCGTTTGCTTGGAAACGCGCGTCTAGCGAAAAGGAAGAGGTCGAAAGATGTCCCGTGCGGCCCCTTGCGGCCCCTTGCGGCCCCTTGCGGCTTGAAGCCTTGTGGGGGGTTTGGCAGGGTCGCAGGGTCGCTTGGCGGATACATCTGAGCCAGTCGAACAATAATATCTAGATGATTTACAGGACCTTGTAAAGCAGACGGTTTTTAGGTGACATGCACTCTTCAAGAAGCCCCGCTTAGGCATCACCTCTTGGCTCCCAACGAGTCAGCTGTTCCCAGGAATCCGGACCCTGGCCAATCCTTGCCCAGTACTTTGCCTGGTGCCACTCGCCAAGTCCAGCATTCTGTTCCCACACGTCTCTAAAGTAGCAGTGATTCGTATTGGCCCCGTGTCTAATTTATGGATCAGGATTTCTGGCGCAAAATCGCCAAAAGCTCCAAGTTCCAAGAAGGAAGTCAGGCCCTCCACACAGCCTGCCGTGCAGGGCGTCCTTGCCGCGATGGCGCGATATCCCAAGAACGAGCGGCCTGGAGCTTAAGCCGGAACGCGCAACTGGGGCGACCGGAACGGTCCGCTTTCAGGTTCGTTACTCCTCATGTCAGATGCATTGGGGAACCCCTTGTCGTGGTCTCCCACTTTGGGATACGGATTGGGATTAGGGGCGGCTGAACTATGTCCATCCCAGCGCGACGGATTCTGTCTTACTCCAATCCCAACCTGCTGACACAAGAAAAGCCTGGGAAGGCAGCTTCAATAGGGGATCCAAGAAGCTTGTGCGTCTGCTTTCCGGGAGTTGGAGGAGACAGTTGCGGGGTTGATGTGCATGAAAGACTTTGCGTCTGCAAGGCGGAGCTAAATTGCAGAGACGTCAGCTTTCCTGTCTGAAGTCACTCGGCAGTGAGATGTAAAGCTTGGATGCAGTTGCCCCGGAACATGTTCACGATTCAGCCAAACGCGATTCCTTTTGCATGTCGGCATGGCTGATCTTGCCTGTTGGGACCATGGCTCGTCACATCGATCGTTTTGCACAATGACCATGGTGGGTCAATCCAGCTAATCAGCCTGCCAGAGTCATGATTCTTCCACCGGCACAAGAAGCCCGATGAATCCGCGGATTGGCAATCCGAAGTCAAGTCTTTTGGGCCGATTTCAAGCGAGTCGCCGTCTGGGGAAAGAAAGCCACAGCAAACGAGCGCTCGGCCTGAGGCTGCAGGCAGAGTGCTGCGAAACGCTTCGCAACATTGCCGGGCGACCCAACGGTTGCTTCATGGTTCTTCATCGAAGTGAACCTAAGACCCAAAGTCACCGGATTCGACCGATTCAAAGTGGAAGCCCGGTCGATGGTCCAGGTCCTCCGGTTTTCACTCTCCGTAGGATTCACCCAATCTTGTCCTCTTTTCTGGATGGTTCCCTTCAACATCTGCCTGCGAAAATAACATCCTGTCTTACCGTGGCTGGTCCAACGGTGGACACATCCATATCAAACGAATCCCTTCAAGGAATGGATGGGACATGTTTGGGCACTTGGAAAGCTAGGCTTTGAAAGCGAAGTGAATGCTTCGCAGGCAAATCAAACCATATGAAACGCACCCGGCCTACCCGCCAAGTCATCAAATATCATTCAAGTTCAGGGAGTCCCAGGACAAAAATCCACAGTCCTTGTCCAAAGAGGTCCGCCGTTGCCGTGCGCAAAAACCGTCATACTCAGAATTTGCCGGGTAAGGAGTTTACATGAGAAGGCACTTTGGTGGATTCAGACTCAAACGGCGAAATCATATCACTGGGGCTTAGAGCTCAAAAGAAGGAAAGTGCTGAAAGTACCGCCCTAACCTTTGCTGTCAGGAGTTTAGTATTGGCTTCGCATTGGGTGAATTACAAGTACCACGGCAAAGTTTTTTTTTTTTTGCGTTGTGGCCTGAAAATACCTGCATTACTGCGAGTGGAGTTGTTAGTAGGGGGAGCGATTCACTAATGTTCTCGAAATTGGGACCGGACTCAGAAACAAGCGGCCCTTGTCAAGAACCATGCTAAGATTGCGGCTGCTTAACTCAGACGCTGAGATGGCCACCCGAGAAACTATATACAGAGTGTGTCAGGAAGATGTGCTCGTGGGAGACAGCATCAAGTCGTTGAGTCGTCAATCTGGAGCATTTGCAGTGGGCGAGCCAAGGAACGAAGTAGATAATTCTATTAACCAGGCATTGCGAGGTAAATTTGCAGAAATTAGCTTAAGGAACACACTTCAGTCTGCACACATCCTTTCCAACTTGTTTATTCTGCCTTCCTGAGTCTTCTTCGTCCGATTCTACCAATTGTATATTGTCCAAAGCTGAGGTATTGCAGTTAAGGAATTCTTGCACAAGGTGGCAGGGTGAAACATATTCTAAAATTGCGTGGAAATTCCAGAGCTTTTGCAGTTGAAGTAAGTAAAGGTGCGGGATGCGGAGCATGCCCAGAACCTGAGCACTCACAGGGAATTGGCTTGCAGATGTCTTACGTACACCAGGCGTGCCTGGCTTGACTCTAGGCGTCTAGGCTCTCGACTCCGGGGCCTGTCGCCCGGGATTGTCGTCGACTTTGAGAGGCGGAGATGCCTGACGGTGCCGACACGCTGCTGGAAACCAACGCTATGGAGGCGCGAAGCATGTTTAATACAAATCCCACGAATTGCTTGCAGTGTGATTTTGTCCTCCTGTTGGTTGGGAGAGGCATGGTCATGACTGGTAAAAATACAAACAGAAAGGTACATACGACTCATCTATGTGTGGAAGTAGCGTCTTTGTGATAAGCAGCTCACTGAAACCGTGACCATTGCCTGTACAAGCCTCGACCCCAGAAAGAGATCTAGAGGCTTGCTATTCTGTGAGCCCTGTTGGCCGCTTGCGTTGGTGAACATCCATGTAGGTTGAAAATCATAGCTTGCGGCCTCAAGATAATCATGTTGCTGTGGGGCCACGCTGATCAATCGAGCGAGTTACCCTACTTTTAGGCCCTTCATTCTTGATTCTTTATCATGGCCAGTAGTTGCACAACATGCGGATGATGGTTTAACCGGAACACCGTCGGAAATGTTTGGCGCGCACTGCACATACATCCCAATGTTAATGATGTCCACCAATGGGCCCCGAATCAAGTTTTATGCTGCTTATGTGTTCCCTCAACTACGTTTGAGGCAAGCATGATTGTCCTGTCCTGCAAAATCAAAAAGCACCAGAAGGGCATAACGTAAATAGGATTTTGTTTCAGACAGCCACCTGGTGAGGAAAGTACGTGTGCCACAAAGCTTGCTTCGAGCTGTAGACTCCTTTCTTCTCACCAGCTGTGTGTTTATTTTGTGCTTAACATAAGTCCCGGCTCTTCGATGGCTGCAGAGAATCTTACGCAACATGTGCAAGCTTCAACAACCACCCGCGTGCCAGTCTTATAGTGGCTATTTCGCAGTTAAGGAGTCCACAGTGAAAGGGCAACACTCCCGAGCACGGTCCTCCGGATCAATCCGCTGTGAAAATTAAGTATTACTAGCTTGACTTTTTGCTGGTTTCTGGTAGGTTCCAATCAATTTGCACTTTGCCTGAAGCCGGAGTCACAGGCGAGATGGGTTGGATGGATCGCATGGGATGGGTCGCTTGCACCAGGCAGTCCTGGATTCCATGCGCATGAATGCGCAGGCACGGTCAGTCGGACAGAGAAGCTATTGGCCGCGTTAAGGGGGCCCGAGCATGGGTGGTTTTCCCTTTGGTTGACCTCTGATAAGAGGTGTGTAGGAAGAGTCTACCTGAGCGGTCATTGTGTAATTCAAGTGTGAAAGAATTTGGACATTCCTCCCCACAAAATGAGCAGAATCCGACCAATCCGACCTTGGGGATGCTGCGGAAACATCGCAGTTCATTTGTTGGGTCAACGGTTTGTAGCATTTTTTACATTGTTGTCCTTTACTTAAATATGATGGTGGAACAAACCAACATCCTGGCAGCGCTGAACACCGAGCATGTCTTAGGAACAAGTATGATAGTTGACTGGCAAGCATAGCCAGCCACTCACAGGACTCTGTTGCAGGTTGCCATTCCGTTTAAGTTTTTGATGGCCTACGCATTTCCAACCTGCTGAAGATGGCTGGCAAACAACTTGCTATGAGCATACAACAAAAGCACCGGCCGCTCCGCAAGTGTCAATCTACGTGTGTGTGTGTGATTGGCAATAGGATGTATGCAGATTTGCATGTTTAGACCGCCCCGACAGCGGGGAACAGCCTTACAACTAGTTGGCGCAACGCCGTCCTGAATGCACTGAGCAACATGAGACACCTTAGGTCCTGCCTGCCTTGTTGTTGCTGCCAGCTGACCTGGCAAAATGAGCTCCCCTTTATCAAGCTTCTGACTGATCCCTGATACAAATTTGGGTTGAAACAAGTAACCATGCCGATTGACTTGCGCAGGCGGAGTGGGTGCTACAGGCAGGGCTTGCAGTTGCAAGTCGGGCGCCGCACGGAAGGGATCCGTGCCCTGCGGAATGGAGCATCTTGATGGCTACCAGGGGTCCCCAAAGAATGCCTCCAGTTGGCTGAGTTGTGGCTCCTCTCTGCTCAAGCTTGAGTTTTGTGAGGGGATCCTTCCGACGCGAAAGATGTCCTGATTTGTTTGACCAAGGATAGATTCCCTGCCCTGTCCGCCCTTTTGTTTGGGTTTCGCTTGGCAGTTCGGGCGAGTTTGGGCTTGTTGCAGCCAACCTTCTCAGGAAACGAGCAACTGGCAAGAATATGGGCACGTCTTGGGTTTTAGGGTGTTTTTCCTCTAAATGCGGCTGTTAAAATGCAGAAAAATGGACATCATGCTTGGCTGCCTGATGGGGAAACAACTTTGCTGGGTTGCCACTCCATTCCTTTCCTGAAGGGAGGGGGTACCTGAAACGGGAGACGGCCTTCCAGGAAGGCTGCGGCTTCATTTGCCGGATGATCACGGAGCCGAGGCCCTGGCTATGCCCCCATGGAAGCAGAAAAATGATGGCAAGGTCACCATGATGTAGGTCCGGATGTGGAATTACCCTCCACCAATGACAGAAGGGTCCAAGACCATTTTCCTTTTGAAGGGACCCCCTGTCAGATTCAATGTTAATTGGCCTTGAATACTGTAAATGCAGATGGAAGCTCAGCTTCACAAGGCTTGCGCGATGAAGAGGCAAAGGAATTTGTCTGAGCTGTTGGGCAATTGGCCACCAGGTCAAAATGGTTCACACGTCCGATCTGAACTCACCCCCCTGGCAGGTTGGGGATGTGCGCCGCAGTAAACTGGGCAGGCCCCGCAACTCGAGAGTTTAAGGTCCGATGGGGCACGAGACAAGCTGCTGCAGAAAGACGGCTTGCGAGCTGGGCCCTCGAATTGGGGGGCGCCGCCACGTTCCAGCAGAGTTGGGGGGTTTCGGTAGACATGGCACCGGAATGTTTGGTTGATGTCGGGTTTTAATGGACGATACGGTGAGGCGGACAGAAAGAAGGTCGGTAGACCTTCAAGCAAACTCCGGCAGATGTCCCGTGGTGTCTGGCAAATGTGAATTAGAGAGCATGGTGCTTGGAGAGGCTTACCATCAAAGGAAAAACACCCCTGCAGGCACTTGCAGCCAACACTGAAAAGCCATCGGCGCACGCATGCGATGAGGTGGTGATGGATTCCATGGAGTCATTCCCTCGAGCAAGCTGGGTGCGTGCACTCGGAACGAAGTCAGCAAGCGGTTGACCGGGGGCTCGGGACTCTTGAAGTTGGCCTGAGGCAGAGTGGTGTTGGAACACTCGCCATGAACACGGAATCTCACAAAGGGGTCCACCAACAAAGGAAACTCTGCTGGAAGTTGGAAAAATGTTTTGCTGTTGCGGTTCCATGTTGAACTTCAGCAGGGCAACCCTTGTGAGCGGATGGATCGCTTTTTTCCTCAGCTTTTTTCAGGGCGGACTCCCCTCGGTATGCCGAACGGCCTGGTACCTTTGAATCGCCAGGGATGATTACACCCGATCTGTCTAACAGAGGCGCAGCTACATAAAGTTGGGTCTTGTCAAGTGAAAAGTGTGAGGCCTCAACAGTTGCCGTTGGACGAGCTATGTCAGTCCTATGGACCCAGTGAAGTTTGGCGCAAGCATCCCGCCATTTCAGATCAAGCAAGGAGTTGCAAGCAGACGCGTACTGGCAACAACTGCGGAAGCCGCACATGACCACTCGCCAAGACTTTCTGAGCCGAGGCTCAACACATGCAACCTTTTGGCCACCCCAACTATTATCACGCACTCTTTTAGGAAGACCCGTTAAACAAAAAGTTGGTCCACCTCCCATCACCTAGTCCGAAAACAGCTCGGCCCACACCCGCGCCTTGGATTCCTTCGCGCCAGGCCAGGAGCTTGGGTGTGAGATTGGTTTGGCCCCTTAGGCTTCGGAGAAGGAGTTTGTTCAAAGAGCTTAACATGCGGTTGGCTCAATTGGGTGTTGCTTCTATGCCAAAGCTATGTGCATGGATTGCCTGCGAACAGTAGGGAAGATGGGATGTGCATGGAACAGGGTTCTCTATTTTGCCTGTTGGCGGTTTCAAGAATCACTCACTCTTTGGGCCGGTGATGTCAAAAGGGGCGCTTCTTCACGGGTGGATCGTCAAACACAGACATGAAGCTAGCCATGAGGTGGCCTACTGTTCAGACGAACAGTAGGCCTTGTCGCAGTTTGTGAATCTGCTTTTTCTGGATTTAGGTCCCCCCCTCCTTTTCTCGCCCAAACAGTGCTGGACACACAGGACAACAAGCGCATTTTGCCCAACACATGCCTTTTGCAAGTTGATTTGTCGGCTGAATCCCCATCCTCTAATAATAATGGCAGCTGACTTAGAAGGGCTTCAGAAACTACAATGATCTTAAAACGGCCCTCTGTCCACTTCCACGATTGGTAGAGGTAAGGATCATATATTATATATATGCATATTCCGAGTCAAGCACGCAACGACACGTCGAAGCTCACACGGGCATTGAAACCCTTCCCCATTGCAAAGGCAGAAGATTAGATTGGAGAACCCTAGCAACCTTAAATGGAGGTGTAGCGGAAAGTGCTCTGACATGTTGAGATCTACAAAGGGTTGAAGCAAATGGCCAGAGCCCAGTTAGAAACTCAAGGTTGATCATTGTTTCAAGAGTTTACAGCATGGGCGTCATATCGAGATTCAGACTGGCAGATATAGTGTTTTGTTGTATTTAAGCAACTTGCTAGGAGTTCCCGTGGTTTGAAAAGATCTTTATTTGTTCAAAGCTGGCATTGCCAAGTGATGGACACAGTGCCTTCACTCGTACTAAGAGATGCTGTTGGACCACAACCGTAGTTCGCAAAGGCGTGCTGCAAACTTGGACAGTGTTCTCAATGGCCCATTCTATAAAGCGTGCAGCAACTTTGTCGTTGTCATCAGAAGGCAGCATGCCATGTGCTGCCGTGTGCAAAAAGTTAAGGCATGCATCCTTTTCAAACACAAGTGCAGAAAGTAGATTTTGCACATCCGCATCAGGACCATGAGAAGCAACCACGTCAGCTTTTCATGTTTTGGCAGCTCAGCGAGATAGCTGCTCATTTGACGCACAATCCCAACACCAAATGTTTCAGACGAGTGGTTGAGGGATCTCGCTATGGCGGCCTCAACTCAAGGCATTTTCCAAGCCAAGATGCACCGGTCAAAACTGGGAAGCTGTTAGGCTTGCTTTGCTCACGTGCTCCGCCAGGATGGGGAAGCTGAAGGACTGCCATGCGGTCTCCCAATCTTCACCTTCTGCTTGACGGCTGGCCTTTGCTTTCATTCTGGATGAAGGCATTGCTTGGAGATGTGGGAGAGTCGGTCAAGGCAACTTGCGCTTTGCAACCGAGGAAGGCAGGAAGCCGATTGAATGCGCAAGCACAAAAGTTGAGCTTCACATGAAATTGCTATTAAGTTGGAAGTGTTTTGGAATGCCGCCGAATAGCCCAGGATGCGGGATGGACGGCAGTTTGGGAAAACGATGCTGCACGCTACGCATCAGCTGAGGTACGACATTTCCCAGACGCGGATTGGCCCAAACAGGGTTCCGAAGGTAGTGTCAAACCAACTTGGGCACGCTTGCATGCGGCAATGAGCAAAAAAAGAATGAAAGCGACATCCAGGGCATACATCTCCCTGCTAATTCTGGCCGAACATGTTTCATGCTGACATCATGTAGTTGGCCTTTAGGCAAAAAGCGCGTGGCCAGGGAACCTTTGGATCTAACAGGGCTTTCACTACCCCCAAACCACTACCCCCAACCCCGAGCTTGACAAGTGGGTGCATACTTCTCAAGTACAATAGGTCACGGTATCTGGTTGCATGCTTTCCAAGCTGGTTTCAGGGTGGCCATCTTAACTCAGCCGAACCCGCGCTGTTCCATGCCGTGCTGGGCTGGGCCAAGTCGGGAGGACAAAGCGGTGGCCGTAGCGACCTTTGGAGGCTTCATGGCCATAGGCCCGGGTTCCTCGTCGGAGTCGAGCGGTGGTTCCTCTTACAACGAAAGGCTTTTTGGTCAACCAGGGGATCCAGAACCCTAGGTTCCCACCAGCAGCTTTTTGCTTAAGGCAAAGGTTCATCAAGGGACCCTAACCTGAAGGGTAAGCCCAAATTCGGGGCCAATCCTCACATTCAGGGCAAATCAAGACTAAATGAGCTTTGAATGAGGCTCCACCATCATATGTTTGTTTTGTTGGTTTGGTCTGGAGGCAGACCCCCTGAAAGGCAAATCCTACATTCGGGCAAATAAGTGTAAATCAGGAGAAGTAAGCTTGAAAGTAGCGAAACAGCCTTCCCTTAAATGAGGCGTGAGCATCATGTTTTTTGGGGCTTGGTGTTGGTGGCTTGGAAAAGGAGAATCAGCCAGATAGAAGCTGGGTAGAGCGGGTGGCTTCTCCTTAAAACCGCTGTGCGGAGGGAAAATTTGAGGATGTCACTTCAACGGAGCCCGTGGAACGCCCCACGCAAGTACAAAGTTGCCCATGTGTTGGCGCTGTAGTTTGCGGCGATGATTGCACTTGTCCCTTCACAGTACACCTGTGGCCGCGTATTGGGCCCCTTTTCTTCTCACTCGTCAGGCTGTTTTTGCCCAACCGCCACCTCCGATTCCACGGGTGTCCGGCGAATTTTGAACAAAAGGATTCCTGGAAATAAGATCCCCAATTAATCCGCCTGGTTCTACTTGAATCCTGTGTCAGCATAACTAGTTGCTATAGCGAAACTTGTTGTGGTCTCCACAGCACGGCGTGAGCAGTACCGGTGGGACCTGGGGGGCCCCAACTTTGATGGGCCGGCCAGGTCTTATACTGTTTGAGTAGCATCGCGCTACTCCATTGTGTCGCCTAAAACTAGGCGCTATGAAGCCCATACTTGTATTTGGTTTCCCCAGGAGGACTATAAAAGGGTTTGGATCGTTCTTCTTGTTTGATGTTCGCCGGAGTTCAACCCAACTCAACCTGCGACCCCTGGCCCCAGATGTTGCTTTCACGAAGCCTCGGCGGGCGAGGCATGGCCATCAGTTCCAACCCCCAGCTGAAGGAGCGGGCCGTGCACATGGCGCGGCTCGAACTCGGATGGCATGCCCTTTCAGCAGTCGACAGACATGTCAAGGCTGAACGTCAGCTCCCTCTGAACTCCTGTTTTGTGTTGTGTGTTTGTGTTGTGTTTGAGCTGTTAGCTGTTTGAATCACGGTTGCTTCAGTAACAGCTTCTTCGAGCTTGTGCTTCAAAGGGTGCAAGCATGTGCTAAACCATTGTTTTCAAGGCCGAACACGATCCTTGTCGGGTGTTCCCTGCAATTAACAGGGCTTTAAGTCGCATTTGTTGAAACATCAGCGCTTCTACGTTTCTCGGGGTTGGCAAGCAATGGCTGCTGTATAGGCGTTTCCTTTTCAGGGGTTGTAAGCTATTAAGCTGCTTCAGCCCCTTGAAAACAGATTCCAAGTCATTGTTGCTGGCGTTTGGATTTCAAGCTGTCGTCGTTTGAGCAGTAGCTCCTTTAGGTTCCCCTTTTGAAATGGCTTTGGGCCACATGTCTTGCTAGACAAAGGCGGGTTCTAAGTAGAACTTTGGGGCTTCTTCCCTGAACTCAGGAGGGTTCTCGCAAGAACTCAGGAGGCTCTGACTAGAAGAAAGTGCCAGACCTAGAATTCTCGTGAATTTGGGAGATGTTTTTGTTGGCGGGGGGATGGTTTGCTTTGTTTTGCTCTGTGTAGCTTTTGATTGCTTTTTCTAGGTTCCTCAGAATTCCTGGTAGTGTTAGAGTGTTGGAACTTTATTTGGCAACTGGGAGGTTTATGTTCTCACTAGATTGCATCTTGAGAAGCGTCGTTTGCATCAGGATGATACTGATGAAGGGAAGCATGGGTGAAAGTGCTGCAGGCAACGGGCAGGGTTCTATCTAGGTTTTGGGGGCTCCAAATAAAGATTCTCGGAGGCCCGGGCTATGATAGATGGTGGGAGGTCTGGCACAGCAGCACCTTTAGTTAGTCTGAGCACCTTGAAATGTCTGACGGGGCCCCTCTGCAAAGAAGGTGTCAAGCAAAGAGGTTGAAGAGGTCCTATGACACATTAGACGTAGGCTCTTCCAGCCCTCACCGGCATAGCCTCGCGGAGGCCATGTTGAAACCCGTGTTTGGGATGTGCGGTCACGACAGGCCCCTTCAAGAGCCTCATCTTCCAGGGACACCCGGCCTTGGACACCTCAGTTGTTGGGGGGGGCTGTGCTTTTTCCTGGAACCAGGGACAAAATGAGAACCAAACTGACCAAAAGACACACCCAAAGACACCCAGAAGAGAAGAAAGCTGTCGCCGGCGGTTGCTGTCGCCCCGAGTTTTAGGTTCTTCATGCGAGCCAACCCGCTCCTGGGCATGGCTTCCTGGTGTAAGGGGAGCGCATCCGTTTGCCGCTTTGCTTGGTGGACTCCCCTGTGCAAATGGTTAACTCCAACAAGCGTTCCCTTGTTCTTCTAGTCACTGGGCAAATAGGGTTACTTGAAACTCGAGAAATGGGATCAAGTTGTTCTCGGGACAAACTTTTTTTTTGATTCATGAAAGGAATTCGTAGTATTCCCAGACTCCGTGATGCGGGATGGTAGCTTCACGAGAGCCTTTCGCGCGAGTGCTAAAGTGTGGTCTTCCAAGTGCTTCAGTGCTTCGGTCGGCTGAAAGACCAGCGGCTCAGTCCGGAACCCGTATGTGTCAGAAAGGGACCCGTCCAGATGGTTGGTCTCTTCCCTTCCTTCGAACCATCCAACAGGTTGATGATCCCGACCCACAACTGCGAAAAGGGAGAATTGACATACCCTTTGCCGAGCCGAGGCTTTGCACGCCGTGCTCTCAACAGTGCCGGGCCTAGAGGAAAAATATGAGCGTTTTGTGCCGATGTTTCTGGACCTACGATTATGTCCGAGAAAGATTCCGATTCAGTTGAACAAATTCGCTGTAGAAATGTGGATTTAGATAAGCACGTACTTGCACACATATAAATGTATGCCCATACGTATGTATACATATATGTATAAATACTTATGTGTGTGTTTACAGGTGTCCATTATGTGATTATGTATGCGCGATGTTGCTGTTTGATGTTTTGTCCCTCAGCTGGGCGACACTTTGTTCGGACTTGGTTCTGCGCTCGGACGCAACCAACAGCTTCTGCACTGGCCAGGCTCGGACAATTCATGAAGAGGTGAGAGTGCCTCACTCGCTATTTGCTTGCGTGCAAGCCGTTGAGAGGTTGGTGAGTTGGTTGGGTCTTAGTAACCAGTTCATTCAGACTATTTGCTCTTGGGGACTCAACCGTATGATGGCCAAACTAGACTAGTCCCCTGCAATTAGCAGATATACCCTCGACAATGCGGGTCCCCAAAACGATATGATTGCTAAACTTGACGGCTTTCGGAGTCTATTTCCTCTTTTTACGTTGTTTGAAGCGGGGAGCCAACGGGAAATCCCACGCCGCATTTTGTTACTTCCCTCGTTGGGCTGTGAAACCTGGTGTTTTCGGAGACAAACCTACGTTCACGCCAGAAAGCTGCTGGCTCAGGCAATCACTGTCTCTGGCATCCCCTTCTCCCTGGTGGATTTGGGCGCCTCCTGGGTGTATGGATTCCAGACGGCGATGTGACACCTGCTTGCAAGAGTCAGTAGAAGAGCCAAGGGAACGTGCCAGTAACGAATCGAGGGTCCTTATATCTTCTTTCGGTTGGACTTGTCCAACACGTAACGGCAATTCCCCTTTCCTGGCTCCTTTTTTGTGAGTGCTTTTGCTTTTTCGTGAGTGGTTTTGTTTTTGCTTTCGCAGGCTGCAAGTTAAAGAGTCCCTAGCTGCAATGTAGAAGAATGCAGATTTCTTAGGTTCGTTTCGGTTTGCAGAGTCTTCAGTTGGCATTTTTCGTTTCTTCCCACAGACTGCACTGCAGCCTTCCTGCCTCGCATCATGTCGTGTACAATTCCAGAGGCTTCTGGTAGTCTTGCAGTAGTCTTCCCGTAGGCTTTCCATAGCTAGGTCCCCCAGTAGTGCCCTTTCACCCTTTTTGGGGGAGGGTTCCCCTCTAGAAATAGACAGAATTAAGGGTACCCTTATTCTAACCTCTCTACTGGAGGACCTAGATAGTTCTTCGTGTAGTTTTCCGATGTTTGGTGGCAGTCTTCTGGTAGTCTCCTCGTAGTCTTCCGGCAGTTCAGGAAGCCTTCCCGGTAGTCTTCGAGCATTTTCCAGGGGCCGCAGACTGCACTAGCATGCCCTTCCATATTTCTTGCGAACGCCAGTTGGGGAACTCGTTGCAGATCAGACACAAATCAGCCATTGTTGTGATTCCTCACCATTGATCTCGGGTATGTACATACTGTAATGTATATATATATATACATGTATTATGTGTATGGATTCCTTTGTGACTCAGATGTCCCCGGAAATTCCAGGTCCTGTTTGAAAGACGCACCTTTAAAGATCGACTGAGGCATGCTGCTGGTTGCCAAGACGCAGCTTGCCTGAACTTGAGCTCGAGCTGGCTCAGAAGCGCTGAATATTCCATGTGTTTGTTGAGAAGCCCAAGGAAGCCACAAAAAATGGATATCCGCTGCCAGCTCGCCATTTAGTGTGATGTGTTTTTTGACGGAAGCCAACATCTTTGTTCCAAGCGGTTTTCGGTGCAGAGCAACCAAGAAGGGCAACTACAATTTGGGCCAAGTATTGGTAAGTTGTGTTATGTAGTAGGTTTAAGTCCTTCCGTTGCTAGGCCGCCTTTAGTTGGTTCAGGCGGGGTATAGGGTTCAGCAACCTCCTGATGATCAAGCCGAGCCAGTTTGGAAAGCTGGTAACATCTACAATCGTGTAGCACTCATTGATCAATCCTTTTCAATGATGAATCGAATTCGTGAACGAAACTCAAAACACATGATTTTGCTTTGCGGTCACTTTTTTGTGAGAGTTTGGAGGCTTGG
The DNA here is from genome assembly GCA_963377175.1 of Effrenium voratum. Lineage (NCBI taxonomy): Eukaryota > Dinophyceae > Suessiales > Symbiodiniaceae > Effrenium > Effrenium voratum. Next base: position 482,932 of record CAUJNA010000191.1, on the reverse strand, counting down.
CAGCATCCTGTGCTTTCTGGTGGCACATAGCCTGCTGCCACTGAAGCGTCGCTTGGGTCGCATTGATCAATCGGCAGGAAAGGCGTGAACTGGGTGCGCAAGCTATCCTGAATCATTCCAAATGGTGGCTTTCAGTGTTGCACTGTCCCACTACGGGGTACGGAAAAAGAGAAAAGTCTGAACGATTGAGCCATGGACGTTTTGGGTTTGAAGATAACTTATTGGCGTACCGCAACTCCTTTTGGCAATTGTCATCCCCGACCTATCATGATTTATTCTCCGAACACATCTTTCGGTGGCTTTTGTTGGTAAAGCTTCCGAGCTCCAGGCAAGGAGAGCATCATGGCGCACCCCACCGTGGCGCGGGTGGACCGAATCCTGTCGGAGAGCCCGATCTACTACGGGCGCCTTGCCGCCCAGAGTGACAAGCCAGATGCGGAAGGGGGGGGGCTCTTTTCCCTGCGCATTTCAATCCACAAACGCAAACGAATGGGGGGACGAGGGCACCAACCAGCCAAGAGGGCACCTGTATCTGGAAGCCTTCTTTTTTGCTGCTGGTGGGGGAGTATTGGCGCCCATGCTCTAAGATTCCCCTTCTTTGGGAAGACCCGTTTAGTTGTTGATCTAAGATTCCAAACATGGCCCTGATGTTGACCCAGGATTAGTAAACCCCTGCTCGCTTGGCGTGGGCCACTTGAAGAGCGGATCCGGATCACACTGGGGGAAGTACCCCAGGTTGATTCAGCCGCGGTCAACATCATTGCCTCAGGCTAAGTCTCTGAACTGACAGCGCGAGGACCGGCTAAAGAACAATCTTTGACTCCCATCCCCTGTGTGTTTGGAAGATTTGGAGGGGCCCTTGTAGTGTGGCATTCGGGCATTGCGTTTGCTTGGAGGACAATGCTTCGAGGCATTTCACCTCCCCGAGCATCGTAAAGATTTCAGGTTTGGCTGGCGTGGACGCTTGCTCGCGCGGCTGGTTCCCTTGAAAGTGCCAGATTTCTTCTGCCCTGGGAGCTGGACCTGCAGTTGTTTCCAGCTGGCATGTCACGTGCGGCACCGCCACACGACAGTCAAGTACACTAGGACACCGCACGGATACGGTTCCACACTTGAGATAGGCTGATTCGACAGTCCAGAGGCGGTTCCATTGTCACCTGCCAGATATTGGCTGGTTTTGGCTGGCAGTGGTTTGCAGCGTGATAGCTAAGGACGCTGTTCCGGCTCGCCCTGATGCCTGCGTTTGTGCCCTTTGGCACAGAGATGGAGCCGGCTGGCCTTTTTTTAAGGACCAGGATAGAGAACCAGATAAGTTTGCCGAATGCAATTGCTTTGCTCAATTATCAACATGTCCCAGGTCCGGATTTGTTGGATGCAAATGTTAAAACTGGTTTGTTCCACTTCACTTTCCAGAGGGGTTCCCTCGCTTTTTGAAGGCAACCCCCCGCCATTCAGACGTGCAAGGTCCAATGCGGGGCCGACATCGCCAAACATGCAAAGGGCTCTGGTCCAGTTTCTTCCCTGGGATGGCTGTTTTCCACTCTTGCAAAGTTGACAAAGGAAGTTGAGACTGTTTTGGGATAGGTGACGGGGTCTCAGGGCGCGCATTTTCAATCCCCGTTTTGCGCCGGGATGGTGCAAGATGACGTGGTTCGGAAATTATACCTTCGGAAATCATAAAAGAGATAATGGTGCTTTTGTTTTAATAATAGCCCTGCATGTTTCGACTTGGACTTGTCAATTCTGATGAACCACTCTGCGAAGGCAAAAGGCTGAGGTTTGATCTGGGAGTTTCCCCAACCCCCCAAGAAAAGCTGGACATCAAAGCGAACCACGAAACAGTCAGATTGAACAGAATCAGCCTTTTGTGGGGTACCCCCTTTGCATGACTGTTTGGCCTTACTTGTTTATAAAGAGGTTATCTTTTATGCGATGGTTTGGGAACCACTTCAAAACCGGAATTCTGCTTTTGCCCGGACGTGTTCTGGGATGCTTTTGCCTGGATGCGTTTGCCCAATTTTGTTGTGCCCGGATTTGTGTCCGGCAAAAACACTTTCTTTTCAAGCGAACCTCAACACAGGCACAGGGTTCTGAATAAGGAACCAACTTGATAGAAAAAGCGACCCTGATTACAACAGCGACTCCGAAATTCAGTATGGATTCATGTCTTCCAGGCCTCTAATTGTTTGACTGACCCCCAAATGACGCGCGGCTTCTCAATGGTTCCGTTGATCAGTGCTTTGGGACGAGCTTCGGGCGCTGGAGGTCCCAAAGAAACCCCCGTCCATGAAGTGACCAAGCTGGCACACCCTCTAAGACTTGTATTTGATGGTTCCCTTAGGGCCAGCAAATGTTTGGCGTACTGGTTCAATCTCTGCCGTGGTTGACCCACCTGAAATTACACATGCGAAATCAATTTCTTCCTGGGTTCAGTTTTGAGTTTAGGCCTGAAATGGTTGGATTCACAGTTTGATCCGCCGCCTCAGGAAGAACTATGGCCTGGCCCTCTTGAACATCAGGCTTTGATTTTGTTTCTGCCGGGGCGTGGGGCCTGTGTCAACCGGTGATGTGACAGCAGGTGTGTGTGTGTGTGTGTGTGTGTGTGTGTGTGTGTGTGTGTGTGTGTGTGTGTGTGTGTGTGTGTGTGTGTGTGTGTGTGTGTGTGTGTGTGTGTGTGTGTGTGTGTGTGTGTGTGTGTGTGTGTGTGTGTGTGTGTGTGTGTGTGTGTGTGTGTGTGTGTGTGTGTGTGTGTGTGTGTGTGTGTGTGTGTGTGTGTGTGTGTGTGTGTGTGTGTGTGTGTGTGTGTGTGTGTGTGTGTGTGTGTGTGTGTGTGTGTGTCTGTGTGTGTCTGTGTGTGTCTGTGTGTGTGTGTGTGTGTGTGTGTGTGTGTGTGTGTGTGTGTGTGTGTGTGTGTGTGTGTGTGTGTGTGTGTGTGTGTGTGTGTGTGTGTGTGTGTGTGTGTGTGTGTGTGTGTGTGTGTGTGTGTGTGTGTGTGTGTGTGTGTGTGTGTGTGTGTGTGTGTGTGTGTGTGTGTGTGTGTGTGTGTGTGTGTGTGTGTGTGTGTGTGTGTGTGTGTGTGTGTGTGTGTGTGTGTGTGTGTGTGTGTGTGTGTGTTTTTAGTGCGTATTAGTTGTGTGTGTGTGTGTGTGTGTGCGTGGGGGGGCGCATTTGTTTGTGTGTTTGTGTGTCTGTTTTGTCAATCTGCTCATTTGTTTGCCTGTTTGCCTGTCTGCCTGTTGGTTTGTTTGTTTGTTTGTCTGCCTGTATGTCTGTGAGTCTGTCTGTCTGTCTGTCTGTCCTGTCTGTCCTGTCTGTCCTGTCTGTCCTGTCTGTCCTGTCTGTCCTGTCACAAGTCCTGTCACAAGTCTTGTCACAAGTCCTGTCACAAGTCCTGTCTGTCCTGTCACAAGTCCTGTCTGTCCTGTCCTGGCTGTCTGTCTTCCGTCTGTCTGTAGTGCTTGTGTGTTTGTGTGTTTGTGTGTTTGTGCGGTTGTGCGTTTGTGCGTTTGTGCGCTTGTGCGTTTGTGTGTGTTTGGTTGGTTGGTTGGTTGGTTGGTTGGTTGGTTGGTTGGTTGGTTGGTTGGTTGGTTGGGTGGGTGGGTGGGTGGGTGGGTGGGTGGGTGGGTGGGTGGGTGGGTGGGTGGGTGGGTGGGTGGGTGGGTGGGTGGGTGGGGTAGGTGGGTGGGTGGGTGGGTGGGTGGGAAGGATGGATGGATGGATGGATGGATGGATGGATGGTTGATTTTGTTGCTTGTTTTTCTTTCTGTCTTTCTGTCTGTCTGTCTTTACTTGGTCCTTTGCTCCTTTGCTCATACATTGATTTCTGTGTGTTTCTTTCTTTCGTTATTTCGTTCCTTGCGTTCTGGCTCTCTCTTGTTTGTTCCTTTCTTTCTTGGTTGGTTGTTTTGCTGCAATTGTGGTTTGTTTATTTGCTTGCTTGCTAGCTTGCTTGTTTGTTTGTTTGTTTTGTTTGATTACTTGACTGTGTGTTTGTTTGTGTGTTTCTTTGTCTGTGTGTTTAGTTGTTTGTCTGTTTGTTTGCTTGTTGGTTGCTTGCTTGCTTGCTTGCTTGCTTGGTTGGTTGGTTGGTTGGTTGGTTGGTTGGTTGGTTGGTTGGTTGGTTGGTTTGCGTGCTTTGTGATTTGATTGTTGGTTGGTTTGTTTGTGCGTTGGGCGGTTGGTTTTGTTGTGTTGTTGCTTTGTCGCTTTGTTTGTTTGCTTGCTTGCTTGCTTGCTTGTTTGTTTGTTTGTTTGTTTGTTTGGTCAGTTGCCGGGATGGGTGGTGGGATGGTTGTGTTGGTTTGTTTGGTTTGTGTGCACAAACCGTCCCCTCAAAGCGACATCCCCACAAGCCCGCATGCCATACACCATGGCAGAATCCCAATAGAATAGAATTGTGGGATTGTATACGGACGTGGAATATCCACGCACCAAAGTTGCGTTTGCCAAAATCAATCGTACAACATATGCCTCTGAGAGTGTTTGTTTCTTTGTTGCTTGTTTGCTTGCTTGGTTGGTTGGTTGGTTGGTTGGTTGGTTGGTTGGTTCGTGTGTTTGGTTGGTTGGTGTGTTTGGTTGGTTGGTGTGTTTGGTTTGTTTTTTGTTGTGTTGTGCTTGGTTTGCTTGCTTGTTTGGCTTCGGCAGCCGCAACTGACTGGACAGAGCTAAGCCACTTGTGCGGCAGGTTCAAGCACTACATCACCTGCACCTTGGCTGGATTCTTGCGGCTCCGGCAGGATCTGTGCCCACGTTTGACTGGAACGTGCATCATCCAGAACATACGGCGCAAGACTCGGCTAGAAGAAGCAAAAAAAGAACACTTGGCATCAAGCACTGGCACCGTGAAGCTGTCAAGACGGGAGCAGCGCACACCACGCGGCAACGGAAGGGTTATTTGAGGTCACTCTTGCGTTGTTGCTTTCGCAGTAGTATACTATTTGTGTATATCTTCATGTATGCTGAGCCCCCCCCCAATGCTCTACCGTTTGCACATCATTCCTGTGAATTGTGTGTCCCTCCTGCAAGTTTCATTCAACTCGATTCCATGCGAAAGTGGAACTTCTAGTTAGATTCCATCGTTATTAAACTCTACTCAAATTACACTTGACTTAAAATCAAAATGGGCAAACATGTGTAAATTCCAAATAATTTTGACACGTTGATCCAACATGTTGCTTTTGAAATTCAACTCCTTTGTAAATTTGCTTTCTGAATTGAGATTCTAATTGCGATGTCCCACCTGGAGATCATTGGACGTGTTCAGAAAAGAACTTCTATCAAAAGTCTGGCGTTTTTAGATTCTACTCAAACTCTACTCAACTCAAATCGGAATCCGTTTCCTAAGGAATGAATATATAAATTATAAGGGTACTTGAAACTTTTCTGAATTTCATTCCTTATTCAATTTTGGAATGTCATCCCCCTTGAGATGATCATTGTGAATAGAAACTAGTTACATTTGGTTTCTTAATTGAATTCTGATCAACATGTTTGTTAATCAACATCCTATATGGTATGAGGAGCCTTCAAAGGACTTTTAAAGGAGCAACGAGCTTTTTTTTTGAGGACAAGGACAAAGAGCCTTTTGCAGGAGCTTTTCTCGGATCTTTATAATTAGCCCGACAAAGGGCTATGTATGGAGCCCTTCTACAAAGGGACCCTTGTAAGGAGCTTTACAATGAGCCTTGAAAGGAGCTTTACAAGGACGTTTTGAGGAACGAGTGTGAAAAGGTTTGTGCTTTCATGTGTTTTTCTATGTTGCCTTTCAGGGTGCTCTTCGAGGATGAACGCAGCAAACGAAGGCAAATAGAAATAAACAGGATCATTTAGACGCCCTGAATCAGTGCGTATCATTGAGGGCCCTAGGGGCTTTGTGGGAGGGCACAGGTTTGCACGTGTGTCCGAGCCAGGTTTGTTGGGTATGGTCCCATCCCAAACCTTATGAGGCGGCCGTTACCATTTTTGTTTGTTCTCGGATCATGTCTCATACTGGCCCACCTCGAGTGCGCCTTCATGACGGTACTGACCTTGGAAGTGTGAGCCGCTTCAGACAGCAGAACTCTGTTCAAAGACCATGGCTCAAGCCGTTGTCCCTTGTCAAGAGAATGGCAATCTTCCAAACCCTGCCCACTTCCACGCCAAAAGTCTTGCAACATCCTGCAACCAGTTGCACAAAACCCAGGAAGATGCCTTCCTTGTGAGGCTGCCTCTTGGGCTCGTGCTTCGGCGTGCCAGCGCAAGCCTACCTGGGATCCCAGCCACTTGGCCAGCGGTGTCAGGGGAGCGCTTTTCGATATGCCGCAATGAATTGACTTGATGATCATGTTCCTCTTTGTGCGGGCCAGATGAACATGGTCAGGATTTGCTACAACCCAATGTTTGGGTGGCACCTTGAACACACAAACGATTTGCGGGACTTGTCAACATCAGAGTAGTTTGTGCTTTGCCATGAAACCCCTCCCCTGGTGATGCCTGGAAATTGTAGAATCACCACGCGGAAGCGACGGCAAAACAAATGGATGTGCCGACTGTGTATCCGATACAAGGAGAGGGTGGGGGGGGGCTCACTTTGCAGAACTCCGCTCGTTTTATGGCAAGCTCACCTGGGCGAAGAAAAGGACGAGCTCACTATGATGTAGGGTCCTTAGAGGTGGCTCAGCTCAACTCGCCGAGCCATGCCTAGGCTGGGTGACATCTACTTGGGTTTGCGGGACGCAGAGGCGGTGGCCCAATCCGACCCCCTGGTACTGCTGGGAGGCGGCTCCCTCGCTTGAATCGGCAGAGGTTTCAGGTCCTTGTGTCTCTGGAGGACGCCCTTTGCAGGTTGAAGACAAGAAGGGAAAGCGCCATTTTTGGGCGGGCGCCTCCATTTTGACACATATGTTGTTGGCTCAGGCGACTATGCGACATGTTTAAATCACGGTTGCTAAGGGTACTGCTGGCATTCACCAACTTTGTCGGCGCCCTTCCTCCGAGCTTTTGTGTAAGTTGACCAGCCCTGGCTCAGGCACCTACCTGATGCATGAAGAAACCTCGCTGGTTTATTTCCCTGACGCGCCATTTCACAGCATCTCTCCCGGCGACCAGTTGACGTGCAACATCCAGTCCCAAAACAAAGCACTCCCCTCCCTTGTTCAAAAATAAATCCCGGAATCTGTACATAATATGTATAAATGTATATATACTAGTATATATATATACACATATTCTTAGGTTTCCCTTGTGGCGTCCTGCGGATTTGGGCTTCCCCATTTCAGCCACCAAATTGGAACCCCCGGTGCAGCCCATGGCCAGCGCAGGCATCGCGCCAGCCTTGGCGATGCTGGTGTTGATGCCCACCGTGGCCAAGGTGCTCCTAGGCGCCCTGGAAGTCCGGTCCAAAGGGTTTGATTTCTTCACCCTTTTTTGGTTGGTTTGTTTTTAAACGGATGGCACTGGTTTAGATGGGTTTCATTTACCAGGGCCATCTATTTGACCAAAAGGCCACCTGTGGGTTTGATACACGCAACAAGGGGCCCCTTTGTGGACGGTTTTATGGTTTCATTTGACCACTTCCTCGCGAATTTGCCGATTTGAGCATGCTCTTTGGGAAAGTGACCTGCACCAGTGGCTATGATATTTGCACTGGCAAGAAAAAAACTGGGCTTCGGGATCCGCCCCTCCATGTTGAACAGCGCTATGTTGGAGTGAGCCGTTTGTTCGGAGACAAACCCATGTTATCCTTTTTCAGAAGGATCCTACAGCAACTCACGTAGAAGTTAGGAAGTGTCACCTTGAATGGGCAACCGTTTTGGAAAGGAGGGGATTTCGAGGAACAGTGGAGCAACTTGTGAAGTCTTTGTGGCAGGGCTGCTCGCTTTTTGAGCCAACGGCAACCTTTCTGCCAGCAATGAATTTGCTCAATGACTTTGAGCGAGCGCATTGAGAACACCCTCCCAAATGCTCGGTGGGCTCGAACCATGTAAATGATATCCACCCAAAGGGTTCCCAGAAAGTTATCCCGCGATGGACCTTCCAGGTCCCATCCGGTGCCGTGTTTGCGGAAGGAACCCAAACTGAGCGCATGGCTGTTGCCTTCGGCGCGCCGAGGAAGCGATGAGAAGGACAAAGACAAGGCAGACAAGGCTGAGTAGGATGTAAGTAAAGCACCCCACAACTGGGGGTCAGTGTACATGTTTGCAAATTCGTCGGCATAAACTCGCCGAAGGATGACGGCAAGCGAAAAGGCTGCGGTGCGTCATGAACTATGCTGGATGGTGGCTGGCTTTGTCGCGTTTTGTTTGTTGCAAGGAGCGCTGCAGAGAACTGCGACGCTTTGCAGACAGCAGCGCACTGCAGAGTATAGAGGGAGTTGTTACCTTCTTCGCAGCAAACATTTGCACACCATCTGACACGCTGCTACCTTTTCCTTGCCGGGGCTCCCTTGTGCCTTGTGGAGGGTCATTGTCCTAGCCCAGCCTCATGTGCTGCTGTATTGCCCCAGGCACCAGCTAGGAAAACGGTCAGGCAACTAGATTGGCTGGACCGTTTTGAGGCAGGTGTTTGGCCCAGCAGGTTTCAGCAGTGGGTTCAGGTGAATCCAAAAACATGTTTATGATGACGCGATTTTAGGTGGTACAGCTTGTCTCGGTGAACATGTTTGGTAGATGCCCGTTGCGCTTGTCTGTGTGTGCGGGCCACAACTTCGGTGTCAACAAGCGAATTGCGTTTCAGTGACCACTCGCAAATGGAGGGTCTTTCTTCGAGCTGGCCCGTTTGGTTTTTCGGTGCAGTGAGTTATTCAGGGGACATGCCAGCATTCTGGCCAGGCAGCCACCACAATGAACATGGTTAAGCACGCGCTATGCCACTTCCGTGCCTGAACTTGACTTGTTTTTTCTCTCAGCCAGGTGGCACTCTGGGGCTCTCAGGCGGGCGACACAAGAAGCTCTTGGATGGTTTTGGACTGCAATAGCCTGTTGGACATTTTGAAGGATTTGAACAGCACACAATGTCTCCCGTGCAAATTAGCGTGGAACCCAAACAGGGTAGCCACCAAAGGAGAATCTTCATTTGGTCGGCGCCCTCAGACCCGGGTCCTACATTTTCAGCTGCTGAAGTATCATGACAGCCAGACAATTGAATGTACAGAAAGATTCGACGTTTTCATTAGTGGGCTTCTCCAAAAGGCCAGTCTCCAAAACACTCCTGTCAAGCTCCCGAAAAGAGGCTGGGTGAATGTAGATGGCCTTCCCATTCTGCCCGTCACCTCCATCACTTACCCTCTTTTCAACAATGGAAGTGGACGTTTGGGGAGGAAAGCTTTCGTCTTCCGAAGCCCTGTGAGCTATGATCCCTGGAACGTTGCCAGGCGCTGCACCGCTTTGCGGAGCTGCAGCCGAAGTGAGCCCGGCGAAGTGTTCTCCGGATTTTTTTGCTCTCAAAAGTACCCCCACATTACCCCACAGGGTGCCTTCAAAACCAAATTTATTGTTCTGATCTGTGCGAGGATATTGTTTACCATTGTGAGGATGTGTTTTGCGTGTGACCCGAATGTGCCTGATTCCCGTGGTGTTGGGGAGAGGCGCAGAGGCTTAGGTCGCTACACACTTTGTAAGGCACAATTAGCACCATTGCTAGCAGGACCTGGCAGAACATGACAACAGAGACCATGGTTATACCAACTTATGCTAAATGGGAATTGCGCATTCTGTTCTATCCAATGTGAACGCCGGATGATAAGAATGGTCGACTTCTTTACGAACTGAAGAACGGAAATCATACACTGTGAGGTATACGTAGACGAGTGAATGAGGGTGTAGCTGCCTTACCAGAGCCGGCTCCGGCTCCGAGTGTTGGCCTTTTACGCCCGAAACAAGGCCTTCCAGCATAGGTCTTGGAGATTTCAGGTTTTGTGCGAAGTGAGATGCAGCATGCAGCCCTGGGTAAAGAAATATGCAGCATGCAGCCCTTAGAAAGCGCGACCAAAACCAAGCTCTGCGACAGGCGGCTTCAGGAGCTGGGGGCCTTCGAGTTGGTGCAGCGGGCCCGCAGCTCCAAACTCTTCTCCAAGGGCTGCCCTGCTGCCGGGCAGCCCGGATCTTCCTTTCAGCCCAAGCCAGTCAAAATGAAGAGGGATCCTTAAAAGATACATTTTGCCCATTTGAAACATGTCGGTTTCCACCAAAATAACGGGAAACCACCATTTACAAGGCAATGTTCAGGTGTATAATGTAAGGATCCCTGATGAAGGTGTTTCAGCTGACATTGGAGAATCCGAAGGTGCACAAATGCTGCTACCGTGTTTTTTGCGGTCCGCTTTGGCCGTATGCCAAAGTTCACGGAACCCTGTGGAAAGCCCTGCCATATTTCACTGGCCCATGCTGATTATTCCCATGCAAGTGACAGGTGTCCAACAGCTTGTGAAGTTGGGTGAATGGAAGTAGATGGCACAACTGCTCCATGTCAATTAAGTCATCCTTGCTGTGCCCACATTTACTTTTACCCGACGTAGGCTTCTCGCTACACGTTCTTCCCGCTAATTGGAGGCCTCGAGGCGCACATCCAGTCTCACCTGAAGCACCAAGCCTTTGTCTAACCTCACAAAAAACACGTGGGCGGCTTTTCCTTCGGCTTGCCGAAGCAAACCCAGGTGCTACCCACACAAGACGCGTTCCCATGTGTGCGTGCGCGTATTTCCAAGGTGAGGCAGGCGACGGCGGAATGCCTGAAGCTCCAAGCTCAGCTGTTAGGGTTTTCTCCCGAAAGGTTGGGTTTCAATGTGGCCTTTACTCCTTATAAAGAAGCTGCACAGAACGTGGCATGGCTTTCAGAGTGCAGCAGCTGAGGCTGCAACCTCCGAAGCCGAAGAATCAGAGGGGGAATGACTAGCGAAAAGGAAAACTATATAAGACTACATTGTTGTGCGTTCCCCACGGAACGCACCCACGGATCGGGACGAAACATTTGACGCTTGACCTGTCTTGAACCACGTTTCAAGCATTCCATTCTCGATAGTATTGCTTCTGGCACTCACTTCGTATTTTGTCATAGGTAGATTTCGGCAAGTGAAGAGCGCGGGTTCTTAATCGAAATTGGTCGGTAGTCATGTGATGATGCTGAAGGTGGAGCTTCTTCAACTCTTCGGGCTTTGACAATCGCTGGTGAATTCTGCCTAAGGGAAGGGGTAACGATGTCGGTTTGTCTGCGGATGGTGCAGTAGGATCTGGCTCAATGGTCGACCGGCCTTTCCTGTCGATGATCGTTTCTGCTGCAGATCCTGAACCTGATTTTTTGTCTTTTGGCGAGTTGTCTGCGAAGGTGAAAATGGTCTTACCTATCCACAGGTTGATTATTGCTTTCTTCGCCTGGGATTTAAGTCTCCAATTGTCTTCTAGGATGTCTGGATCTCCGTCCTTGGATGCATCAACGATCTCTGTTGTACGTTCTCGGCCGATGTTGTCAAAATTGATTGGACATTCCTTCGCTCCTGTTGGTGTGAACAGGCGCCTTGCAAGACGTGATGCGCACACGGATGAGCTGCTTGTTCTTCTTGTCGAATATCCAACGATCCTGCTTTAGAGACCCAATGGTTTTCGGAGTTGCCGTGTCCTCTTTTGTCTTGGGTGACTTGGATGCACAAACAGTTTGTCACAAACAGTTTCTCTCTTGGAGTAATCCTCGGAAGGAAACTTGATGCTGTTGTCATCATCGTAAAATTAATTGTGAGGCCCTTTGCAGCAATCTCTCCATGTGATTTCACTCTTGCCACTCCAGCAAGATCGATACCGGAACCGCTTGACGATTCATGCCAAATGCCTTGCATGTGATCTTGTCTGTGTGCTCAATGGTGATGTAGAGGTTCCGCATCGCTGATGCTGATGCTGAGGAGGATTGGTACAGTGCCTTGTTCAAGGATGTCGATGTACTGGCTGGAGGAGTCGTGTGATATTTAAGATGCAAGGTCCAATTGACCTTAGCTGTCTCTCCATTTGCAAATGTGAACTTGGTCTCGGCTGGGATGTACTGGTAGGAAATAAGGTCTTTCATGGGTTCGATGGCCTAAAACGCTGGATTGCATGGATCTGGTACATCCGTTGTCCAGGATCGCATAGGTTGGATTGTTGCGGGTCGATGACAGGCGCCATCAGCTTTGTTGCCGTAAGGCTCTGGATGGCCTTTTTCTCATGCTGCTGAAAAGCGTCATGGAATGCCACTGATGCTTGTCCTGTGCTGGATGTCTCACAGGATGAGTACCAGCCTGATTCACTCTAATTCCATGATGGAACCCAGTCTTGGTCTGTCCAACCGGCATAGGTAGGCTCTGTGGATGGTGCAGTCTTGATTGGCGGGCTGCTCCTCCAAATTCTCTGCCGTGGCTGCGAACGTTTTGGATTTTCCTTTGTCATGTCCGCCTTTTCCTTTGCCACTGTCATAGGATGGTTTCGATTTTCCTTTCTTCCCTTTCTTTCCTTTGCCTTTTCCCCAGTATGGCTGGTCGTAGGGATCCTGATTTTCGTTGGCCATATTGGCCTTCCCGCCGGAACCACTTCTTCTGAAAGGTTTGAAGCCACCTCGTTGGTGACTCCCCTTTTTATGTCCTGATTTTCCTTTTCCTTTTCTTTTTCTCTTCTTGAATCTGAAATTGCGCCCAGACACCTTCCTTGCGATGAACGCATCATTCTCCTCGAAAACCCAGAATCATTGTTCGCCATGAATCCTTCAGCTCCATCTTCGTCTTCCACCCAGAAACCTTCTTCGCCTTCCTACTCCCCTTGTCTTGTCTGCATACCGTTGCGGTACTGCCTGAGTACTTCTGGATTTTCTATGGACAGCAGATCTGAAGGCGTGGCTCTGACACCGGCGGCTTGCTGATGCGCGGCCATTCTGCTTGCAGTAGCATCTTGTACTGATGCTATGAACTCTGGTGAGTGTGCCGGGTGAACAGGCAGCAAGTCCATCCAGGCTGCGTTCAATCTCATCAAGAGAATCTCAGATTTTGATGTGAATATGGGTGGGTCTGTATAAGTACACTTTCGTCGAGCCCTTCAGGAAGAACTTCTTCAGCGTGTTCTTGAAATAGTTGGCTCCTTCTTTAGGATCTTGCAAAAGGTCATTCTGGAGGACTGCCTTGTACATGCGAGCGTCTCCGATGAGCCTGCTCTTGAGGAGCGGTCCTTTCTTGGATGCTTCGATTGTTGTGAAGGTCATCTAATCATCTACGAGTTTTCATATCTAAACAAGCTGATTTTTCCGTCGTACGATGACGGCTACTTGACGGTCATCGACAAGTTGAGCGTCTCTTTAGTGAAGCCATGGGACCGACCTATATTTGAATAGTTTTCTATGAAGCCTTCTCTATCGGATGACATTTTTTTGGATTTCTTACGGAAAAACCGGTTCGTTGCTATAAATTCAAGCCCATTGCTAGTTTGTTTGTTTTTTAATCTGTAAATATATTATTAAATGTTTGTGTATAATATAAATTCGAAATATTATATATGGTTTGTATCTTTATTATATAATTATTGTGTATATTGTTTAATAATAAAATATTGACTTTATTTTAATGTTATTCGCAAATAATAATTCTTTGTATATGGTTGATTATAATAATAAGGCAATGGCATAAATATTTTTAAATTTATATTTTGAATATTATATTTATGTATTTATATATTAATTTTATCTTATATATATATTTGATTTATTAATTTAAAATTATTAAATGGAAATATAATTAATTATATATAATACAAAAAATATTTTAAATTTTATTTTATATTGGTTTGGGTATTTACTAAAAATTAGATTGATGAATTATTTCGATGGGATATTAATTGGATTATAACGAATATCGATGAATGTATTTTTTGGAATTGATGATTGGAAATTTGGTAGGATTTATTTATATTTGGCGGGATATATTAGTAAAATGATTTTTCGATATTTAATGGGACGGGATGTATTAATGATTTGTTTTGATGGGAATTATTTAGGGAAATTGAATGGAATTTATTGTGTTGATATTTTGGGGATATTTGATTGAATTCATTGATGAATTATTTAAAGGAATATTTATAATTTATTAATATGGATATTTGAGTGATATATTGATAATATCTAATACCGATTTTTTTGGGATATTTAATGGAATCTTCGGCGGGATTTATAATGATTTGTGTAATGGAATATTTAATGGGATATATTAAATTAGTTTTATAGGATATTCGATAGAATTTAAAATGAAAAATTAGTAAATATTTAAGGAAATATATTATAAATCGAAATATTTAATATGATTTATTGGTGAATTATTTTAACGAGTCGTTTTAGCGAGATATTCGATACGATATATTAATGAATAATTTTAATAATATATTCGGAGGATTTTGTTTATATTTGAATATTAAATAGGAGTGTGTAAACTCTTATAATTTGGCTTTATTAAATAAAATAAAAGTATATAAACCTTCTAAATTATATGTTTTATAAATAAATATAATTATAAAAATAATATAAATAATAATTATGTTGTTTTGAATAATTATTGGATATTTGGCAGGATCCATCGGTAAGAAATATTTAGTGTAATAGTGAATGGGATCTATTGACGAATTACTCTAGGATATTTAACGGGATTTTTAGTGGGATCCATTGGCGGACTGCTCTGGTAGGATATTTGGCGGGATGCACGGGCGGGATCTACTAACGAATTTCTCTGGGATATTTAACGGGATCTATTGGTGGGTTGTAAATACAAGAATGATTGCGAAATCTTCAAGTTTTTCTGGTAGTACGACGAGAAAATCATTCTTTTCTGTTTTCTTCTCGTTTAGGTTATTTATCTGGTTCGGATCTTGATATATCTAAGTGTAAAAAAATTTGGTCATGTTTATATATTCTTTATATCAGAATTATATAATTATTCCCCAAAGATTTAAGTACTGAAGTTCCAATTTGAGATATAGACAATGGAAAAATATAATGCCGATTCCGGGGGGTCTTGTTTGCCACTTGTATTCCTATCTCTCTCCGATTGCCCAGATGTTGTGACGTCGGCTTCGGGGTCGTGTTTCCCACTTCTTTCTCTCTGTGTTTCTCAATCTCTGTGGTTAGATGTTAAATGCTGTAACGCCGGCTCCGGGATTGTGTTTTCCGTTTATCTCCTTGCGATTCCCAATCTCCGCGGTCAGATGCCAGATGCCGTAACGCTGGCTCCGGATCGTGCCTCCCGCTTATTTCTTTGATTTTTTCCCACCTAATCTCCGTGGTCAAAGACGTCGCTTGCGGGGTCGTATCTCCCGCTTATCTCCCTATATCTCCTAATCTCCGTGGGCTTATCATCGGCTTTTGCGGATAGAAAAAGGACACAAAATGGACAATTTCTATTACTTCTGCAAGCCTCGGTTTTTTTCCGCTTAACAACGGCTCTACAAGCTTACATGCCTCGGAAATAGGGCATTATTGCATCACTATTAAGACATTAATAACAATGGCAAGCCGGGCGAAACAGCTAAGAGCCTCCTCGCCCCCCACCGTGATTCGAGCCCCGGGCGAACGCGCTGCTGAGAGAGGCGCGATTACCGACTAAATTACGGGACCTTTGGGGCAACATTGCCATTGTTTCTATAACAGATATCATCGTTTCTGTGTAGAAATGATCGTGTTTGCGGCACGCATAATTAGTTTAAGGTTATAAGTGATCGATTCTGCGAGATCGTTGTTTCCGCGATAAAGCATCATTTTTATGATATATGTTATCGCTAGGAATAGACCCCCGGGCCAGAGCGCTGCTGAAAGAGATATGGTAACCGACTGAGCTACGGGACTTTTGGGCTGATACGGCAGTTAGTCGAGTTTATGATTGTTTTTACATATCATCGTTTTCGTGACAAATATCATCGTTTTTAATATCTTAACGGGGATAATCCTCTGCCTTGCATAGGATTGATGGGTGGATTTGGAGCGTAGTACGTGTTTTAACACATACTTGGGTGCGAATTTAGGATGGCCCGGCGATGGCCGGGGACGACCTAGCGATGGCCCGGCCCGGCAATGATTCGATAATCGCCCAACGATATCCAACGATATTTTTTGCCTAAAAACCGTGAAATAGAAGCTCCGGAACAAGTATGGTCTTCGTTACACAAGTTCCGGACAGAAAAAACACGTTCTCGGCGCATAATCAGAGTCTGGCGATGGCCTGGCGATAGGTTTTTTTGCTAAAAAATAGATTTCGAAAATTACGGAATTGGTCTAGTTACAATTACTCCATATAGAAAAAAACACGATTACGATAATCTTTTTTTAAATGGGGTAAGATAAACCGTGGGTGACCTCTAGCCAGCATATAAGTTTGCCGAAATCGTGGTTGCTCCCCTCTGCGGATGTCCGGCTTGGAAGATTATAATAATTTGTGTTACGGGATGATATGTTACGGGGTGATATAAATCGTAGGCGACCTTTGGCCAGCGTGTGCATTTGTCATATTTGGGGTTACTAGCCCCCACTTCGGAAAACCTGTTAAGGCTCCAGGGGTTCCATTACGGACAATAACATATAAAAATAATGATAAACTCGGCTAGCTACCGTATCACCCTAAAGGTCGCGTAGTTCAATCGATAAAACACTTCTCTTCCCATTATAGAGCTCCCGGGCTCCGGCACATTGTTGACGCTCACAACGACGAAGGGTAAGTCACTTGCGAAGAGAACGTCTCGGAGCTCTGAATGGAAGGCTGGGTTGCGGCCCTATTCCCTCGTGCCGTAGTAGTTTATAGCACGGCCGCGGAAGATATAAGGGGGTCAGCGTAAATACGACTGGTCTGCTGGGGTGCCGGGCAGGACAGAGCACGTAGATAGGCCAGCGTAACCACGTTGGACGTTGGCTGCTGTAAACGCCGTACGTTGCTCAAGGGCAATAGCCCTTTACGCGCGAAGCAGCCACGCTTTCCTCACAAGCTGTTGCGCAGCAGAGCGTACGCGCAAGGGCCCTCGCAACGCTCGGCAGAAGGCGCCGAAAATAGAAACATTTATCCTCCTTGTGCCCCACTAGGCGCACCAGCAGGAATACCGGATCCCGTCTCAAAAAGGCAACGGTACGCGCGCGCCGAGTGCCGGGGCATCGAATAGATTGCGGGCGAAGTTGCCGCACAATTTTCCGATAAAGAGATAAACATGTTTCGGTCCCTCGACTTCAACCAGCGCCCACGCTTCGAGCAGGTGGTGGACAACATCGAGCAACAAACCAACAAATTTTATATCTAATTTTATAGGTATTAATTATATTAAAATATATTATTCTAATACATTATATATATTATTTTAAATTTAAATACAGAATATTTAGTTTTCGAGTAGTTTCTCCCATAGCCTTAATAGATCCGGGCTAGTTATACGTCCTTATTCGTCGCTTCTACGGGAATACACACCCATCCTCGAAACAAATATAAACCTTTCCAATATTCCCAATATATTAATATTTATATAATTTGTTCAATAAATAATAACTATAACATATTATTAAATAAATACTAAATATATATAAATAAAATATCCAAATAAATTAAATAAATACAATTAAAATATCTAAAAAATCATAATAACTACAAAAATCTAATACGCCCAGGATTACTAACAATTAAAACTACTAAACACAAAGCCAAGCGCATACCAAACATTAAGCGATCCATATATTGCTTACGTAATAATGCAACTCACTTCGTGGGTTATTATATTGTAGCAAGAGCCTTCAAAAATATTATAATAATTATATCAATTTAATATATTTTTATATAATATTTCGTAATAATAATATTCCGAATTATTATATATATATATATATATCCCGGTATATATATTATAAATAATTTCATAAATCGCCAAACTATAAATTTCCATTCTTACCAACAAACAAATATAACCCATAACCTTCATCCTACTCAAACGATTAACCCCAATATATTATATACTAAAAATAAACAATAACAATTCCAATTAATTAGTTTAAATAATCTTCTAAATATATAATCTATATTATAGGAAAAACAAATCATTAAATAAATCAATTATACCCAATAATTTATAAAAATAAAAATATATTCAATTATTATGAAATATTTTGTTATAATATATATTTTCTATAAACATATAATTTTAGTTAAGGCTCTAAATATTCTACTAAATTTGGATTATAATATTTATATATTTCTTATATATAATTTAAATTCTAATTTTAGGTTTTGTGGAAAAATAATAGTTAGAAGGATTCTGAAATCTTTGTTAATTTTTTTTTTTTAAGAATATTTTTATATTTTAAATTATATTTTGTTTTTATATAAAAATATATGTTTTTTAATATATATTTAAAAGGTTTAATTATCATTTTACAATTGTAGATTTATATATATTTATTAAAATAATATATAATAATAATAAAAAACAAAAACAAAAAAGAGATATGAATTTGTAATAGTTAATAACTCGGGGATTTTGTTTCTCCGAAATTTAAATTATTTCAATTATTTTAGAAAATATATCATCTGCAATTATGCAAGACCAATAATTTCTTAGACCCTGTTATCCTCCCAAATCTTTCAAGCTCCCCTGGCAACTAATGACTGCATAATGCAGTTAAACGAGTTCTGTGATCTCCATGCAAACCTAGCTTTCTAAGCTGTCTGCTTGAGGGCTTTGACCGCCTTGACCGCCTTCACCTGGGGCTGCAACACCAACCACCACAGCCCTGTCCAGTGAGGGGCTGTTGTAGGGCTGGTTGGTGCGGGGCTCCTTCTTGGCCTTCCTGACAAAGAAAATGATGAAGGTTACCAGAGCCACCAGGATCAAAGTGTGGAAACTGCCACCACATCGGTCGGCTTCATGCTTGGCCTCTGTCCTTTGCGTCTTCCTCACATTCGAAGCACTGGTGGGACCAGGTAGCGTCTGGAAAGTCCAGCAGGCACCTTCATAGATGCCACAGTGGCATCCGGATTCAGGACCATTTCCAGGCACATAGCAACCTCATCCAGATCCATGGCAACAGGACCAGCACTCATGGCTCCAACATGCTCCAACTCTTGTTCGCAGCTGTATCACAAGATCGTTCAGACAGGGTGCATTCACAGCTGTGAGTCACTGAGTTGAAACATCCCCAAGAATATTGCTTCTCATTCTCGCACTGGGGGTGATGTGTATTGGTGCTGGCATCACAGGAATTACATGCATCCGTCCAAGTGGCTTGCCTTTGATGACAAGTGGCCTCATTGACCTTGCAGTCGCAAATGTGGGTCTCCACATTGTAACAACCTGTGCCGGCTTCCACCTGGAAGAACATCCAAGCCAACACAGCCATCAAGACTAGCAGCGAGCTGTTGGATCTGGCGGCTGATGTCTGGATGGCCTCCTGCAAACAATCCGTGCAGACACATTACAGTCGCAGCTGTGCGTGGGCACACCGTAACAACCCCAGGCAGGTTGAGGTGTGCTGGTGGTGGATGAAACTGGAGCATCTGGGACATCATGGTAGTTGCAGGAATCTGACACGTTCTCACAGGACTGCTGGCAGTGGCAGCAGCCGGAACTGCTGCTAACACAAAGCCAGGCGCATACCAAACATTGGGCGACCCACATGATGCTTGCGCAACATCGCAGCTCACTTCGTGGGTTGTCATGTTGCAGCAAGAGCCTTCAGAAGTATCGTAGTAGTTGCAAGAATCTGACACATTCTCACATGATGCCGCGCAGTAGCAGCAGCCCGAACTGCTGGACACATGCCCCGGCGCATACCAAGACTTGGGCGAGGAACATGAGGCTTGGGCCACATCACAAGTCACTTCATGAGTCGCCAAGCTATAACACGAGCCTTGGGACACCGAAGCTTTTACGCTTGCCATCAGCCAAGAGAAGAGCATAGCCATGACCTTCATCCTGCTCAGATGTGCTGTGTGGAGGCGGCTGATCTTGAGGCGATTGAGCCCAAAGTGCGGCGCATTGAAAACGGCAGATGACAACTCCAATTGGTTGGTTTGAGTGAGATATTTGGTGTGTAGAACATCAAAGTACCGGCCTATGCTGTGGGCAAAAACTAGCGAACTATGATGTAACTTGCCGAATGGACGATGCCATTGGATGATAGCCAACTGCGCCCAATAACTGTGTATATCAACATTGCAGGGTGTTTGCATATACATGTCGAAAGACCGCCTCGCGCCGATGCGCCGACACGCCGGTGCGCCATGTCAAGACATGCTGGACGAGCCCTTGGTTTGGACGCTGCTACGCCGATACCCGCACGCAGGCGAAGCACCCACACGTTGATCCGCAGCACGCCGATACGCCGATACACCAATACGCCGGCACGCCGATACGCAGCACACTTCGATCCATTTCACAGCCGAACCTCGGCCATGCATTAGGGTAGTTCCTGGCGCCAGCGCTACAGTAACTAGAAGGAAGAGGAGGCTTTCTGGACTTGATGCGTGGCCGAGGAAGGCCGCTCGATGCAACTCGCGCGCGCGCGCGGCTAGAGCGCGCAAGTTTACGCACTGCCATTTCCTAGCCCAGCCTCGGCCATGCGTGTGGGTAGTTCCCGGCGCAACCGCTAGGCCAGGCTTGTGGTCAACTGGAGCATGCCTAGTAGCTGCCGCATAATTCTTTTCTTCTCAGCGGGCGGTCACGGATCACTCGCGCCTCCCCAGCCGACGGTGCTTGTGGGCATGGCCAACAACTAAGCGCCTGCCTCTCCGCTGGCAACAGGCCTTCGCTTCAAGCTCCAGCGCTGGCTGTCTGTCGCGTGGAACAGGCGCCTGTCAAGCCTCAGAGCCTGCTTCAGAGCCTGCAAGCCAGCAGATAGACCGAAACGCGACCCAGCAGCTAGGCAAAAACGCGACGCCGAGACAAAACATACTCGCTTCCCAATTCAGTTTTCCATGATCGCTGGGAGGCTGAAGCACCGGCTCCTCAGCTGAAAAAAACACACTTTTGCGGCTGCTGAAAACATTTTTGCGGCTCCCAAGTTTAACATCCTGTCGGCCACGTGGACGTTTTCTCAGCTGAAAAAACGCAGCTCCCAAGTTTAACGTCCTTTCGGTCACCTGGACGGCTTAAAACTGTCAGCTGAAAGTTACTTTTTTGTGGCTCCCCAGTGTAATGCGGCCACCCGGACGGCTGGCCATCTGAAATTGCCCCAAGTTTAACATCCTGTCGGCCACCCGGACGGCTGTTCGGCTCTCGCGATGCCCAATCGGGAGCATTTTTTCGCGGCTGCTGAAAAACATTTTGCGGCTCCCAAGTTTAAGGTTCTGTCGGCCACCCGGGCGGTTTCTCAGCAGCTCAAGCGATAATATTTTTGCGGCTCCCAAGTCGTGTCGGCCGCCCGGACGGCTTGTCAGCTGAAATTATTTTGTTTCGTCTCCCAAGTTTAATGTCCCACGGCACGGGGATTCTGGGGCCGAAGACTCGGGTCGCGCGTCGCTCTATCTATTGGCCCGCACGCCTCTAGCTGCTGGCCCGCAGCCCTGAAGCGCATTAGGAGCTGGCCCGCACGCCCTGGCTGCAAGGGCTGAGGCGCGGCCCGAAGGGTCGGGAGCGTCAACAAGGCGCTGGGGGCCCAACGGGCTGAGAGCGTCGCGTCTCTGTCTGCTGGCCCGCAGGCCTTGAAGCAAGTCCGAGGGGTCCTCCGCCTCACGTCTCTCTGCCTCCCCCACTGCTTCACTACTCCCTCCGCAAGCGTCACAGGGAGCACTGCAGGGGTTCAGGAGCGGGACCCAGCTCGGGGCTACGTAGCCCTTCATGGCCAGGCCAGCCCTCGCAGGCGAGGAAACTGTTGCACCCAGGCACCTACCGCCAACCTAGTCATGCCTGCCACCCGCACCCACTGCGAAGAGCAAGTCCCCAAGCTCCCTAAGCGGACCGGCATAGGGGCAAGATAGCATGACGTGATCAGACAGCAGCAACCGCCTTGCAGGGGTACTAAGACATCCACCCCATATAAAATATATTGTTAAACTCAAACATTTAAGGAAAAATCATCGACCAATACAATACCAATTAGCTAAATTCAAATAAAATAACTAAATCAATGATTATTACTTAATTTGTTCATCAAAAAAACAAGAAATACCTTTGCAACCCTCACAAGTGCGCACTCAGGATCCTAAACTCTGCGACCCTTTAATTCTCCCAGCCCCTTCCCAGTCCCCGCCGCTTGTGTGCTAAAGCTTGCGAGAGGCCCACATGGCACCAGAAGAATTATGTCCAGTGCCATCCGTCCAATGGAACGCCGATCGTATGCACATGCTGCCAAGTGATTGCGCTCATCACCACAGGTATCCACATTCCACCAAGATTGATTCCGGCCACCGCCCAACTATTCACGTGATTTTACATGACACCAAATCACAGGTGTCTGTCCGAATCGACAAACTGTGCTTCATTTCAGTTGATTATTTTATTGTCCGCGTGTCCTTCTGGCACAAGCAGCTGCAACAAGCCGCGCTTTGGATCATCACCTGAAGCTGAATCCAACCCGGAGATCCACGAAACCTTTGGCAACTTTCTAGGCAAAAAGCTTTGCCAATGGGACCGAGCAGCTGTCCATGGCCAAGCTCAAGAGCTTAAAGTCTGCACCTCGTGTCAGGGATTTGGCCAATCCACAATCCTGGGAGGGAGTCTAAACGCACCTCAGGCGCAAAATCAAAACACAAGTTGTTCCTTCTTGAACTCAAACTTCGCAATTGAACAATTACATAGCACCACGAAGGACACAACTTCACATCCCTGGACAAACATAAGGACACTGGCTTCCGTGGCACCGCCGTGCACCATGTCCAACATGCCAATATGTTCAGTGATTCAGGGGGCACTTTCTCGGGCTCCCGGCCGCAAGCCCTTGCTCTTTTGTACAACCTAAGCCCCGGCTCACCGAATATTGCTGCGAGTCCGCAGAACTTACCATTGTCGTGACATGTCGGTACTTTCGGGCGGAGCTTTGGCAATTCACCCTTGCTGGCTCCATTTTGGGGTGGATGAACCTCCATTTGCCACCTACTTTGATGTTCACCATGGGGTACAGGGTTTTGACCCACACCCATGTGAAGGCCCTAAAACCGGCTTCCCACTCCTCAAAAACCCCAAGAGCTCAGCGGGCGCTTCAGCCTGCTAAAGCGCTCTGGGGCAGCTGCTCGATGAGGCTCAAGCTCTGGAGCTCTTCCGGGCCTCAAATGGCTGTGGTTGTGAATAGGTACCCAAACTGGCTCACCCTGGTAAAAGGAAGGGACTAAAACCTGGGATCCAATGCCTGGTTTAATTTTGACCGCCAAATGAGTCATAATCAAAACCCGGTATTTACATGGTCTGCCTACCCAGAACCATGTAAAGAAATAAGAACGCGGCCCCAGCTATTCATGGCAAGGGGGTTATCCCTTTGAAACCTTCATTTCGGCGGGTTTTGCTTGTGGCTCAAATGGCCGCTGACATGGGGTGTGTCTCCGAATTTTGTTTTTAGGAAAAAGCCCAGAATGCCAGGGGGTTGCCACAAACAAAACAACATCAGCAACTGTGAGTGGCGTGCGGCAACCAGATTCCTTTTTTTCCTGCTTCTGAAGACATGTGGTTCAAGTCTAGTCTGTGTTTAGGTAGATGAGTTATAGTCATAGTTGAGAAAATAAAGACCCCAAAAACACATGCTGATAGTGCTTTCTAGCTCTTCTTCAGTGGCTTTAGCGCAATCATCCCAGCTTGTGTTTCCCAGGAATTTGGTGAGAACTCCAGATACACGAAGCTTCCACTGAAAACAAGCACATGCTCTATGCTTCTGCGCAAGCTGCATTGCACAGCGCATGGACCACACAACGACAGCCCCGAGAAAGGACACAAATGTTGGAGGAGGCCTTGAGGACACTGTTACCTGGTACTAAGTCATCAACTTGATGTTTTAAGAGCTCTCAGCCCTTGCCGCCTACAGCAACGTCAAAACGATATGATGACTTTCGTTGGTAGAGCCACAAAATGAATTCAGTGTCCCCATGGCACCTGAGCGGAACGACAACGCCAACAAAACACGTGCTTGATTGCCAAGGCCTCAACTACCCCATCTATGACGGTCTTGCTCTTAGCAGGGGATACAACTATTCCTTAGCAAAGTGCCGTTCCCATGACCTCAAAAGCAAGCCAAACGATTGCAGACTACACGTCATCTGAGCTTCCCTGCTAAGGAAAGCTGGCCGGGGAGGCCTCATCGTGTCAACGCGAAAAGCATGGTCGTGACTGCCCGGGCCTTAACCAAAATGCTTGGTACCACCGGAAGGAAACCGTATAGCTCCACCTTACAACAGCCAAAGGGAAGCCATAGGAGTAGCCTGCACATCTTAAGCACGGTGGAAGTAAGCTCGATCCGATATGGAAGCAAGCCAGCTGGTCGCAGCTCGCTGTCTATGTCTACCGAAAGGTCTTGTTTTGCCTTTTTAGCCCTGTGTCTTGTACAAAACTAGCACCGTGCATCGTCTCAGCTTTGCACGGCTTTTCCAGCTTTGGCGCAGATGAAATCCGCCCGCTGCCTGTGAGCCACCAATCTTTCGCTATGATTTAATCATGCCGATTCAGCCAACAGCATCAATAGTTATTATACTCAATGCACAGGCCGCGGTGCAACATTGAAGGAGTCAACACTGGGGCACTGCAGGAACTACTTTGGACGAGCAAGACATGATCTGATTGATTTAGCATGCAAACAGTGACAATCCACGGGCCACTTCAATCCCTCAGATCTTGACGAGCTTGCCACGCACCCAATCAGCGAGTTTCAACAATGCGCACCGTCGACATAAGGCTTGGGACGCAGCTACTTGTTGCATGCCATGAATGTCTTTTCTGAGAAGTTGGTCCTTGCGTGTACCCTGCCTTTGCCGCCGTCGACTCCTCTCCCCAACTCACTGACTGCTTGAAGCTCGAAGCGGCATGTCGCACACCAGGCCAGTGGATTGACTCACAAGGACAACCCGCAGCCCCGAACTTGTGCAGCTCCTGCTTGTTTCGCAGCGTGAGCACGCCGCAAGTGGTCATCCACCCTGCAAGCTCGGCCATCAATTTCAATACAATTCCCATGCTTGGGCACGGTTCGACCAAAGCTGGGATGCCGGCCACCTGCGCCAGCCTGAGTCATGGCCATACTCACAACTTACAACACCGCCCTCACTGCCCTCAGACACGCCCAAGCACAAGGGCGGCTGCCAAGAGTGGAGATTAGTATGCCGAATTCCAACATAGGGCAAGCCCACATGCTTCAGGCTGCGGCAGGCACGGCAAAGCCAGCCAAAGTCATTTTCAGCACCAGTCCGCGCCTGAGCCCGAATGCCAATTCCAGCTCTACGACTCTACAAGGACAAATGAGCTGAGGACGCCATCTTGTGGGTCTGTGAAGATCATGCCACAATCCCCGCATCGCCAGTATCC
Organism: Effrenium voratum; assembly: GCA_963377175.1. NCBI lineage: Eukaryota > Dinophyceae > Suessiales > Symbiodiniaceae > Effrenium > Effrenium voratum. Next base: position 457,505 of record CAUJNA010000191.1, on the reverse strand, counting down.
ATCCACGCCTGGACGTCTCGTCATGCCAAAATTCTGGATGGAAAACACATGCCGCCCGGCCTGAAGGCGCCTGTCCCTCACTCCAGGAGAATACTGCGCTTGAAGGTTCCTCCTAATCGGGCAAAACTGCACCCAAAGAGACCAGCCTGCGCCGACCGCTCCTGTGGTGCCTCCTTGACCGGAGTTTCCGTCGCTGCCTCGGCCTCGGCCTGGCCATCGCAACCGCATGTCCCAGAGCAAAGGAATGCAGATCATGCCCTCCACTTTGACAAGCAGAACAAATATTCGAAGCATAGCATCTTACTCACTTGGACTGTGCCTTCGCTGCCTGGGCGCCGGTCCAGGGGAAGGGCCTCGAATCGCGTGCCCGCCTGAAATGCAACTCGGTTCTCGTTTTCGTCGCCCATTCAGCCCGTTTCGCCCTTCTCCTTCCTTACCGCTTGCCAGCTGGCTGCTTGCTGCTTGCTGCTTGCTGACGATGCCCGTTCCACAACACATTGTAACATGACTTGCCTGGGCATACTCCTCAACTGCCAGCACCCTGAATGCTCATGAATTATCCACCAAGAAGGGGGGGTGCATTTTTTGGCGGGACCTTTTGGGATGGGTTTGATCGGAAACCAAGGGAAAATGCGGGGTTGTCTATTTGATATTTGACATACACACAGAAATATATCCTAGACGCTACACTTCCCACATCACAAATGTCCGTAGCCCTAGGTGAATCATGTGATCAGTCCGCAGTTGTAGGTGCCGCACTTCCGTTGAAATGGCACTGCGGTACCTGATAGTGCCACGAAAGGGGAAAGGCAAGCTATAAACAAATACCCAGCATTACATCATCTCTGCAAATTTGGCTTGCTTCCGCAAGCTCCAAGGGTGCAGTGCTCGTGCCACATTAAACCAGTTGACTCTGTGAGTCTGAGACAGGGGCCGAACTTACGATCCTTCATCTGCTGCTCCTAAAGCTCAGAGGGCGGAGATCCCTCCGTGCTAAAAAAAATATACGTGTTACCTACTGGCCCTTGGCTTTGACCTTCAATTGGAATATGCTGGTTTGGGTCAACATTAAAACCACCACACCAGGAATTGGACCCCAGGTTTTAGTCCACGTTTCCATTTACCGGGGCAAGCCAGTTTGGGTACCTAATTATTTTTCACCCAGACCCATGTGGTTGTGACTTTTGATGCTCTTTGAGCTCGGGATGTGGGGAAATGCATCATGATACATCCTCGCATCCTTCCCCCAACGGATGGTCCTGAGGGGCCTCCGCCGTCACGAAGCCGGGCCTAATGGCAACCCCAGGAAACGAAGTTGTCATGGCAAAAATGCTCAAGAGGAATACTGTTGGTAAGCATCTACCTTTATTTTGTTTGGACACGCTATCATAGAGGCAGGCCCTCCCCGAGGAGACGTCCCCTTGACAGCGCCTTTTTTTGCTGGCATTTTTTGCGTGGTCTAATGTGTAATTGCTGGTATGCTTGCTAGAATGTGGTGGTACTTGATAGAGTTGTCGCCCTGGTAGTTGTTCTGCGTTGATATGTTGGTATCAGTGCAGCCTTCCTCTTGCTCATAGTAGAGCTGAGAGGCGCAATTGCTCAACACCAGCCCGCTGAGCACGGCAAGACGAGAAAAGCAAACAAACCAGAAGTGTGCTTAAGTATCCTCCAGATTTTTTGGGGCTGTAAGCTGCCATCTGCCGAGCTGTGAGGGGAGACAAAACATAAGCCCCGCGCTGGGCTTGTGGGAACCATTTGTAGTTCCGGACCTCCTCTCCTGTCACAACATCTGGCACGCATTTGCCGAACAAATTGGACCTCATCACGTGCAGCGTGCTATGTGCGCTGAGACACGGTGCCATGGAACGCTCTACGGACATACCAAATCTTAGCAAACCACAACTTCTGTGAACGAGGACGAGCTGTCTTCAATCTTGAGAAGTGTGCTGCGGCCACTGGTGCCAAAGAACAAATGTTTGCAGGAACCAGAACATGCAAAACAAAACTTCTTCCTGAATGCTAGTCTGTCTCAAACATCTCTGCTGCAGCTTCAGGGAATCAACTTCCTGTTGTGTTTCATCATGTGGAGCCTGAGCGTATGGCAAGGTTGCCACTGGTTGCTGTATTCCACAGGAGGCCTTGTTCGGATATTCGGATTTTTGGCCCCCGGTCTCCTCCCAGGCCGCTCGCCACTTTGGCCGCGAGAAACTTGCCGGGCACCTGGGGCGAGCTCTGGCTGAGTTGACTGCCCTTGGGGCCCTTAAAACCCCTTGGCTCAAATTCCTTCGCTTACAACGCAAGTAAGAAACTGAGCCGGGAGCAAGCAGAATGAACAATCCCGACCACATTTGGTAAAGGCCCAGGCCCACAATCCGCTCTTCAGGTCTTTGTTGAAGTGCTCAGCCTGTGCCACAGTCTTATGGCCGATTGTAAGTCCTACTATGTATGTATGCATGTGTGCATATACGCACAAGCTTTTGTTGGAGGGTTGCAACGTGCGACACGGTGCCAATCTTGTTGTGGAGGTATGCGACGGGCTTCCTTGCTGCATAGGTGACGGGAAAGAAGTGCTTGACGAGCACCAGGCAAGGTAGCGTAGAACAAAGTGCACTTCCACAACTCCAGCTCGAAAGTCGCAATTATTCAATGCAAGCCAGGCGACGGCAAAAACCGAGTTGCGCTGGCCTGGGTTTGGGGGGGGGGGGGGGATGCGGCGTAGTATGTAGCAACTACGTAACAAGGTATATAACGAGGCGCCCCTCCTTGCTACCTGTCCCAGCTTCTTCTGAATGGCCAGCTCTCTTCAAGTTGACTCTTCTCAGGTACGTCCAGCAAAAAACATGCCCTGCAGAAGTCAGGCCTGCAGGCACCCATTGGAAATCACTCAGAGTCTGGGTATGCATCGAATAATGCAAAGAGGGGCATGCGACCAGCCAGGCAGTTTGTTAACGTGAGGTGGGGAACGAAGGTATGCAACGAGCGGTATGAAACGAAACAGCTTGCTACACAGGGTATGTAAGGCATATGTGCATACATATCATGTGTATGTATACAGCTGTGAACATGTATATATAAATATGTGTAATGTGTATATAAATGATATATATATATACCTTTCTGCATGTGTGCACATCCCCGTCAGAGGCTCCAGACAAGGTTGACCCCCCCCCACCCCCATTTTAGCAAATAAAATAGGGTTGGTCTATCCTTATTGAAATAGTCCAACTTTGACAGAAAACAACATGACAAATCACGATTTATGTTGACCTGATTTCGGGGGGTTTGGATTGAACAGTCCAAGTTGGACACAACGTATTTCATGTTATTTTTGGATGAAAATAAAGTCAAGGGGGTCCAACTCTTCCTGGGGAAGAAGCGGGTTGCCTCAGGTTAATTTGAAGTGAGTTCAGTCCAACTTTGAAGGGTATTTCAAAGAGGCCAACATGAGTTCTAATGGAAAACGGGGGTTGGAACAAAATGAAATAGATGACTTATTTTCGGATCCGACCCACCCCAACTTTATTTTGAGCCTGCAACGGGGGTCCTGCACAAATGGATGTCATCAGGCCCAGAAAATACAGCTTTGCCAGCTATTTGAGGCACATAAATGCTCCCAACTAGCCGGGTGGTTCCGACTGAACTCATCAGCCCACTCAGCACAGCGCCGCTTGGAGCAGCTCTTGCCTCGTGCGGGCTGAAGGCAAAAAGGAATGCTGGGTTCACCAGGCACCCGGGCGTCAGGGCGTGACGACGAGGGTCAGACAAAGCTTTACAAAGCTCTTGCCTCATGCAGCAAAACGAATCAGCCTTCAAGCCCGGCCAGCTCCAAAAATAAAAAACCACCACCCGTCAAACACATGAACAAAAAGGGTACGTTCCGCAAGCAAACCCAATACAGGAAAGAAGTGACTCTTGGCTGAGCTCCTTCCATGACAAGCGAGCTTTGCGTGCTCTGAGCGCAAAGTATCAAGGCTTGGGCGCGCGTTTTGCTGCCGCGCATGCTTCTTCTTCGCAGTCTGCCTTGCAAACGCTGGCGTCCGGAAAACGGCTATTGGAATGGCGGTTGGCCTCCAAGTGCGCAACTGTGAGCTGAAGAAGGGAATCAGCCTGACATAGCGCCGCTGTGAATTTCAATTTCGGCACCAAAGGGCGCCGTACCCACAAAGTTGAAGAGTCGACAGAAAAATGCAGCTGTTGCCAAACCCGCACCTCGGCTGAGCGATCTCCCAGCTCTCGGAACATACTGCAGGACCTAATTGAGCAGCAAAGGAAAAGCGTGGCTTTTCAGGTTGAAAAGGGACCACTTGACGTTGCGCAAGCCGCTGCCGAGCACAGCAAACACTGCCTGCATCTAATCTAGGATTGCAGCTCCTGAGCCGCCTTGGTTGCACAATTGAGCAAATGGCAATGACCTCAACATGCCGAAGCTTGCAGAAACAAAGGCACACTGGCATTCCAAGTAGGCAATAAGCCTCGGACTGTCGCTGCCTGATGCGGTGACCTCAAATTCCAGACAGAAATCCAAAAACGGCATCGGCGTGGCATCCAAGCAATTCTAGTTACTTGATGCATATGAAGTGCTGAGTAGCCGACCTCTTGTGGAGGTGCGCAGCTGCAAGCCTGCCAGCAAACGAGCAAATCTGGTTCATGTGCGTCACAAATTGTCAACAGTTGTCGTGTATTATCTATGGGCGGCATATCGCTTTGACATGCTACTAGTAGTTTGACTGCGACATGCAACTCTGTCAGCAAACTTGCAAACTTCAAGTTGGTATTGTCTCGAGCAATACTTCAAAAACTCCGAATCTAGGCGCACGGCGTGCGCAATGCAGAGGCAAGGCCAGCCATATCGCCACCTTCTCGAAATGCCTTGCGTGGTTTCGCCGCAAGAAACAAACAAGCAAACAAACAAAGAAATTCGCCTCGGCCCCAAAGGGGCCAAGGGCGCTCAGATCTCTTCTCCAAACAGAATCTTCGCTTTTCCCCTCCCCCAACCCCTCTTAAATTTTGCCGGGCCGCCCCCCCCCCCCCCCCCACCCATGTCGGCTGGACCCAAAATCCTGTCCGGCGGGCCTTGAAATTTTCGGGGTTCGTCGGCGTCCAGCTCCATGGGTGCATTTTTGTCGAAAATCACTAAAAAATTGCTTTTTTGTCCTGAAAAACATGACCTCCTGGTGGCCAGGCCTGCCTGACGTGTCTGAGACTAGGCTCAGGCCCAGCCCAACCAGCAACCCGCCTGCTGGCCAGGCCTGTCAGCCCAGCCCACCCAGCCTCAGGCCCAAGCTTGTCTGAAACAGGCCTACCCCAAGTCATCCAGCAAGCCCAGCGCAGCGCCCAGCCCAGGCCCCGGCGCATCTCTAGGCCGGCCCCAAGGTCAGGTTTGTCTAACGTGTCTGAGACTGGCCTCAGGCCAACGACCAGTCTCACGTGTCTGAAACTGGTCTCAAGCTATGCCAGCCACCAAGCCCGTCTGACGTGCCCCAGCCCCTCAGTCCGGCTGCCCAAGCAACTCAGCCCAGGCTGGCCAGGCCTTGACCTCCTGCTCGCGTCTGGCCCAAAGTATGCCAGCCTGAGACTAGCCTCAGGCCCAGTCCTTCAGCCCGCCTGCTGGCGTGTCTTACGTGTCTGCGACTGGCCCAGCCCAGCCAACTCGCCACTCCAAGTGTGTATGAAACAGGCCTTGCCCATCCAGCAACCCGCCCAAGCACAGCTCAACCCAGCCCGCCCAGCCCAAGTTCCAGGCACAACCAGCAGCCTGGTCCGGCTGCCCGGCAGGTAGCAACTTGCCCATGGCTTCGCAGCCTCGTGGCTGAGACTAGCTTCAGGCCCAGCCCAAAGCCTGGGCCCCAGCGCATCTCAGGGCGGCCCCCAGCTCCCAGCCGACCAGCAGGCTCAGCCCAGTGTGCCAAGGTCAGGTTTGTCTAACGTGTCTCAGAGTGGCCAACGACAGCCTCAGGTTCAGTCCCTCAGCCCGCCTGCTGGCGTGTCTTACGTGTCTGCGACTGGCCTCAGGCCCAGCCTAGCCAGCAACTCGCTACCCAGCCTCAGCCCATCCAGCGACCCGCCCAAGCACAGCTCAGCCCAGCCAGCCGAAGTTCCAGGCGCAACCAACACCATAATCCAGCTGCCCAGCACCACCCATGGCTTCGCAGCCTCGTGGCTGAGACTAGCTTCAGGCCCAGCCCAACCAGCAACCCGCCTAAGCCAACCCCACCCAAGCCCACCCGGTTTGAGACTCGCAGGCCTCAGCCTATCTAGCGCCGAGACTGGGCCTCACCAGCCTGGGCTCAACTAGCGTCTAGCCCAGCCCAGTCCGCCTGGCAGGCCTGTCTGACGTGTCTGAAACTGGCCTCAGGCCCAGCCCAGCCATAGCCCAGCCCCCTCAGTGCGGCTGCCCAGCCCGCCGTAAACTAGCTTCAGCTCAACCAACAACCCACGCAAGCAAGGTCCAGCCAAGCTGCCCGAGACTAGCTTCAGGCCCAGCGCAGGCTTATCTGATGTGTCTGAGACTAGCCTGTGGCCCAGCCCAACCAGGCGAGGCCGGCTTGTCTGACTTGTCTGGAGCCAGCTTCAGGTATTCGGACCTTCCCAACACTGGATTTCGGTGTTCCTGACCCTTCCCTCAAACTAGGCTGGCCGAGGCGGGCAACGCGAAGCGTTTACAATAAACAATGCACAGCAGCCCTATGTATGACTTTTCCTTGCTTGCTGACTCGGCCTCCACAGCAAGCGTTGCAGCCTGTATGCAGTCCACCGGCAAGCCCCGGAGAACCTGCGGAGTTCTACTTACCCACTGACGGGCGCCATGGCTCTGGTCTAGATCCTGCAATTGCCTAGCCTACAAAACCTATGCAACGAAAGCACGGCTGTTCAAAGTTGAAGACTGCAATGAAACATCTGAAATGAAGCGCGACTCCGAGCACGTTTTTCCTGACTCAGGTGCCGCTTTGGCAGCTGCATTTCATGGAGAACATCCCGAAGCCTGGTCAAGGGAAAAGCTAAGTCTTGACGCGTGCAAGCCCGATATCCGAGTACGAGGCCAGAAGTGCCAAACAGGCCAACTTGTCCTTAGAGCATGCTGCCGCACACAATGGTGAGCCACATGGGGCTGAAATCTGAGTGAGGCTCCAGTACCATTGCAGGCACTGCACTTTTGCTTGCAACGTCGCTCGGCTTCCGCAATGACCTGCAAAGAGGTGCCACAATGCTCAGCACAACTATGGGATGATGATGGATCATGAATGAACTCACAACCAACCCTCTCGCGAATGAGCCCCGTACCTGCATGGCATCAAGCATAACTTCTCGCCCGGATTCATCTTGTTCAACCAGGCCCAAGCCTGGCCAAGGGCAGGTTGCACGTACGTAAGAGACAGTGCCGTGGCTCCGCCTCCCAAGCTGCCTGTGCCATCGTAGGAGTCTCCCCGCTGAACACTTTGCACGCTACTCAGCACGTCTGCCATGCTCTCCAGTGTGTCCAGGTCATCGAAAATTGACGCTGCCTCGCTTGCGAATGTGCAAGCAAAGGCTGCTGGCCAAACATGGCACTATTCATGGCGCTTGTGCCAATGATCTTTCGGGACAATTCTTGGCATTCAGTTTGCTCTTGACCTCGTCGAGTGGCTCGGGGAACGCTGAGGCGATAGGGCTGGAACTTCTTTGGCTCCGCTTCCCTTGCCCCCACGCCGAAAGGCTCAGGCGGCTCGCCGGGCGGCTCGCCGGGCGGCTCGCCAAACTCGGCTTGGCTTGGGGCCCTTGGCACTCTGAAGGCATCGTCCATGCCGGGGCCATCGGGGCCATCGTCCCGGTGGCTGACCTGGCCCAGTGGCAGGGAGTCTTCGCCGCCTGTCCTGAGCGCGGCGAGGGGAGTCAAGAACAAATGTACGGCAGAATGTCTCAGAATGAGTTGAAGCTGCAATCGGCCAACCCAGGCAGGCCTGGGAAGGGAAGATCGGAACAAGTGTGCCAATCGAGCCAAGGAATCGTCGTCGAAATCCTAAGGTGCAGGACATCCGACCGTTTTCTTCAGCACAACCAAACCTTCTGCTTTGGGGAAGCAATTTTAAAAGGCCCTCCAGAACCATCCGATGCTCAGTCGTCCGCCAAGCCTTTTGAGCTGAGGGGCTGAGAAATTGGCCTCAGAGCTCCACTTGGAGTCAGATGGAGACGATGGGCTCCGCTCCTTTGAGCAAGATCAAACTGGAAGCAAAACAACGCCCCCCCATGACCTGTCTCTGCTTTTTTGCTTCTAGCGACCCAAGCTACACTGCATGGCACTCATTCCATAGCAGCGACACCCGAATAAAACTATGTCTGCATAGAGATGTATAGCAATATATCATTTTTATATACAAGATGCACCCCCGCCCAAACCCGCGCCTGCTGCTTATGTAAGGGGGTCAAGTCATTTTGGACAGACATTTTTTAGATGCGGGCTCATTTCACGATTTTGGCAGTTGCAGAGTCATTAAGACTTTTGCCACCCATATAAATAGCATTTGCCCTTCTACGTTCTGAACACATTGTCTGTGGTTCCTCCTCTTGATCTTTTTGCAGTCATTACACACATACCCGGGTCATAAACTCAATCTATTTCAACGCAAGTTAATTGGAAAACCAGCATCAAAAGCAACAAGTTAGGTAACGTGTCATAATACACAGGGTCTAGACCATAATATGTCGTCTCCGAAGTTTTCCAAAATGTCAGCCAAGCAAACCAATCTGCTGTCAACTAGAAAGCGTGATGTTCTCTCAATGTGTCCGGGTTAATTTTGCTTTGGCATAGTCTTCATCGCTAATGTTATCCTCGCTCAATTCACTGAAAAAACATATCTTCTATCGTACCGGCGCAAGTGTGTTAAACAAAAAGGCCAACAAAACCTCTCCTGCTTCGCCTACACATCTTCGATTTCTCATCTGAACTGATGTGCAAATCCTCTTCGCCTGTCAACTTACAAACCTGTGGCAATACCCAAAAATCTGCTGCGCATCCTCATCTCTCATCTCAACTCATCTGCACACCCCTTCGTCGGTCAGCTCACAAACCTTGGCCAATACCAACACGTCTGCTCTCACCTCATATGCCCGGACCAATGCCACGGGTGGGCAAAAGGACAAACTTCCCTGAAAAATATTTGGCTAAACAGCATGAAACACGCTGCTACCTACATTACCAACCTTCTCCAATGTCCACATGCTAAACTATCAACTGTATTGACCGCACACGTCCAAAAGGATAAGGTGCACACCCAAACAGGAATGCCTCAAAGAGACGCTTTAAAGCGCTCTTTATCTAAGCTCCAAGATTCCCAGGACTCTAGATCTTGAATCTTGAGCCCAGTATCGGGCCGCCAACACGCTTTAATCATAATATATATAATATATATATATATGTATATATACATTCTACACAATGGCGCGTACGTATCAAATGCCTATGCAGCTCGCGTCGGTCAATGGGAACAATTTGCAAAACACGAAGGCAGCCAAGTGCCGCCGGGCTCTGCTCCGGCTGGGCGGCGGTTTCCTGCGGCTGTGCTTGCAAAGAATTGGAAGTCAGCATGAAGGAGGACACAGCTGTGAAGCAAACAGCACCCGACCAGCTTGCTATAGCTTGCTCTGCTTGCGGGATATGCTACCAGTACGGGAGGCAGCAGCTGCCAACACCAGGATGATAATCTAAAGCCCTTGCTTGTCCAGGGTGGCAACTAAAGACATGAACTTGACACAGCAACAAGCAAGGCAGTCACCAAGGATTCGGAACGAAGTAAGGGCACAGGTGACCAGAATACATTGTCGTGCTTGTGCCCGGGTTTGCTGGTATGCAAGATGCAAACGGCGGCTGGCATCTGTTGGGATGTCCCCATCCCACAAGTCAAGCCTGAAGCCCAAATCCAAGCTGCCAATCCTAAACCCTAAAGCCATATCTCGCCTGTGATGCTGTTCTGTCCTGCCAACATGGTCCTTGCCCGATGGCTGTTCGCATGGATCCATCACCCTACCCTGGAACAGTCTCAACATACAAACAATAAATCGATCTTCAAGCGGAAAGCTGGCAAATCACCCGTCTGCTTCTGCCTTCTCCATCACAGCTGGCTCCTGGTTGCCCGGGCTTTGTTCCGGCTGCGCGGCGGTTTCCTGCAGCTGTGCTTCCAAAGAGTTGGATGACAGCATGAAAGAGGACACAGCTGTTAGTTGCGGTTCCCGAAGGAGCCCGACCAGCTTGCTATAGCTTGCTCACGATAATCTGAAGACTCCAACTAAAGACATGAACTTGACACAGCAACAAGCAAGGCAGTCACCAAGGTTTCCAGAACGAAAGCCAGAGCGATTGGATGTCATTGGATACGATTGGACATCAGTAATGACTCAGGTGACCAGAAGATCTTGTCGCTTGTGCCCGGATTTGCTGCTGTACAAGATGCAAACGGCACCTGGCATCTGTTGGGATGTCCTCATCCCCCAAGCTGCCAATCCCAAACCCTAAAGCCATATCTCGCACACGAGGTTGTTGCGCGATGGCTGTTTGCATGGAGCCATCACCCTGGAACAGCCCCAACATACAAACAAGAAACAGATCTTCAAGCGGAAAGCCAGCGAGTCACCCATCTGCTTCTGCCTTCTCCATCACAGCTGGCCCCCGGTTGCCCGGGCTTTGTTCCGGCTGCACGGCGGTTTCCTGCAGCTGTGCTTCCAAAGAAATGAATGTCAGCATGAAAGAGGACACAGCTGTTAGTTGCGGCGAAGGCTTGCCTCTGCTTGTGGAATTCGCTACAGGTACAAGAAACATCAGCTGCCAACACCAGAATGATAATCTGAAGACCTTGCCTGTCCAGGGCTCCAACTAAAGACATGAACTTGACGCAGCAACAAGCAAGGCAATCACCAAGGTTTCCAGAACGAAAGCCAGAGCGATTGGATGTCATTGGATACGATTGGACATCAGTAATGACTCAGGTGACCAGAAGATCTTGTCGCTTGTGCCCGGATTTGCTGCTGTACAAGATGCAAACGGCACCTGGCATCTGTTGGGATGTCCTCATCCCCCAAGCTGCCAATCCCAAACCCTAAAGCCATATCTCGCACACGAGGTTGTTGCGCGATGGCTGCTTGCATGGAGCCATCACCCTGGAACAGCCCCAACATACAAACAAGAAACAGATCTTCAAGCGGAAAGCCGGCGAGTCACCCATCTGCTTCTGCCTTCTCCATCACAGCTGGCTCCCGGTTGCCCAGGCTTTGTTCCGGCTGCGCGGCGGTTTCCTGCAGCTGTGCTTCCAAAGAATTGGATGACAGCATGAAAGAGGAAACAGCTGTTAGTTACGGCGAAGGCTTGCCTCTGCTTGTGGGATACGCTATCAGCACGGGAGGCATCAGCAGGGCTCCAACTAAAGACATGAACTTGACGCAGCAACAAGCAAGGCAGTCACCAAGGTTTCCGGAACGAAAGCCAGAGCGATTGGATGTCATTGGAAGCTGCAGATTGGACATCAGTAATGGCTCAGGTGACCAGAAGATCTTGTCGCTTGTTCCCAGATTTGCTGCTGTACAAGATGCAAAACCTGGCTGTTGGGATGTCCTCATCCCACAATTCAAGCCTGAAGCCCAAATCCAAGCTGCCAATCCTAAACCCTAAAGCCATGTCTCGCACGTGAGGTTGTTGCGCGATGGCTGTTCTCATGGAGCCATCACCCTGGAACAGCCCCAACATACAAACAAGAAACCGATCTTCAAGCGGAAAGCCGGCGAATCACCCATCTGCTTCTGCCTTCTCCATCACAGCTGGCCCCCGGTTGCCCGGGCTTTGTTCCGGCTGCGCGGCGGTTTCCTGCAGCTGTGCTTCCAAAGAACTGAAAGAGGACACAGCTGTTAGTTGCGGCGAAGGCTTGCCTCTACTTGTGGGATACGCTACAGGTACAAGAAACATCAGCTGCCAACACCAGAATGATAATCTGAAGACTTTGCTTGTCCAGGGCTCCAACTAAAGAAGACATGAACTTGACTAACAAGCAAGGCAGTCGCCAAGGTTTCGGAACGAAAGCCAGGGCGATTGGATCCTTGTCTTGCTTGTACCCGAATTGTTTTCCTTTGTGTGTCGCATGTTTAGGCTGGCAACGGTGGGTCTCCCCTGTTTAAGCTTTTGCCACTACAAGTTTATCGTTGTGTTGCTTGCCGACCATCTAAGCGGTAAAATATATCTCAGTGATAAATTCATGGCTGCATTCCAAGCGAGCATTAGCTCATGGAGATCAACTCACACCAAACAGCACACTATTCCCATCAAACTTGCTGCTTTGCGGCCACCATCTGAACTCATGTCGAGTAATGTTGGATGCAAGAAGCAGGTGGAAGCACCATGCCAAAGCACACAAGGAGATACGATTGCAAGCTTCCATCGAGTGTCACTCACTGATGAGTAGCGTGAAACAGCAGGCGGAACCCTTGCGTACAGAAAGCACTGAACGACATGCGATGGGCCGCTAGTCAAATCGCGCTTGCCCGCTGTGCGCCTTTGAGTCCGCCACTCTTCTTTGCTCAGCGTTTGACACGGAGCCTGCGGTGCGTTCATTCCAAAATCCCAGCATTCAACCTACTGGCACGGACTTTGATGATTACCTAGCAAAACCCGAAAGGTTCCGGCAATGAGCTGCATGCTCTGGAAATCTTTCTGCCGTATCCTCAAGTTTTGCAAAGCAGATCTATCTGCCCCGCTTGAAGTGGCGCAAGAACAGGCTGAGAGGTTTTATCAGCCTAAAAAAAACAAACTTGTGGGCATGTCGCTTCAGCATGGGTGGTTGCATGCGCATCTGAAAATCCAGAAGGTGACGCAGGCATGAAAAACGTCTGTTCAGCAGCAGAAGCAGCAGCAGCAGCAGCAGCAGCAGCAGCAGCAGCAGCCGGCAGCAGCAGCAGCAGCAGCCGGAAGCCGGCTGCTGCGGCTGCAAGCAACCGGCAAACCACACGTAAGAATTCAACCAAGCATGGGTCACAAATGTAACATAGAACTTGACTTTCAAAGTACGACGCAATAACTCGAGCTTCATGAATGCGCACCCGACAGTCAGGGCAGCATAACGTGACCGAGAATTGACCCACAAATGCGTCCTTTCAATCATGGGTCAGCAATCTCCTGACCAGCCTTGAGCCAGAATTTGACACATGCCACATGCCCGATGCCCCTGCCTGCAGGGGCAGGAACGCGCAGGCTGTTCCGTGTTGGCGAGCCTTTCGGCGTGATGGTGATGATATGGTGATGTATGCATGCATGCAGGGTGAAACGCCATGATGCCAACTCCTTATGGATTCCCCGCGTGCCGTTATTCCATCACCCATCCTCCGGATTGAAGTGAATGGATGAAGTCGCCCAAGCCAGTCGCCACCCTGCCGCGGCCTCTCAACTGGCATCCGCTGATGGTGCGAATGGCCGCCATAAGCAAACTGAGCCAACACAAACAGGTACGGAGGTATGTTAAGTGTGCCCTGATCAACGCAGAAACAAAAAACACATCCAAGACAGGCAGTTTGCGCCAGCGTAGTGACATCCCTAGTAAAGGCGTCGATCTGAGATGCTGGCGGGGTGAGCTTTGTGGCGATTTCTCTTCATGAACTTGCGGCGTGCTTTGTACTCCAGCTGCTGGCGCGCTGGTGGAGTATCTCAGGTCCACAGCAGCCTGCGGCATGTGCAAGGCGGTTAGGGTGAGGCAACCAAAGCGCCGGAGGCTTGACCATTGATGCCTCTGCAACCATCCCCAAATCTAAGCGCCCAGCTGGCAAAGACACCGGCGATGCCCATAGAAACTCAGCGCCATCATCCAGCCCAGGAAGCAGGATAGCACGAACACCGAAGACATAGTGACCTCAAGGCGTCCGGCGTCCACACGCGGGGCACGGATGCAAAGCATCCCAGTTCCATTGCCTCAGCTTCCGACTGCCCAGAGGGACATCGGTTTTGAAGGGCGGACTCCTGCACCGCCACCTTTCCGATCCCGGATAGCGCATCCCCAATCGCCGATTCGAGCGAGCCGGCCGCCTGGTGGACGCTGGCCTTGAGATCCTTGCAGCGAAAGCGCCGAAGGCAGCTGGGGGATTTGGGCCTTTGAGAAAGGCGCACATGGTCCATCGTGTGGATTTCCCAATCCAGGAACATTAGAAGCTTGCATATGTGCTTAGCGGTTCGCAGGTGCTGAAACCAAGGCTCATATCCGTGGGCGACAACACTGTGCCGTCGCGGCTGTTGAACTGCAAGATCTCAAATGCTGGCGTCGCATCAGCGAAACCTCGACGCCTGCATTGGCTCCGATGATGCTTGCTGCAGCTTGTGGCAGATGGCATCTGGGCTCCAGGCACTTCCGCCCAGTCAAAAAGCCAGGAGATCCAAATCGTGCCCTTGCAGAAAGAGAGGATCTGTGCCAGAACGCCGGAAGGTGGCGCAACTTCGCAAACCTGACCGGTCCTCACATGCAGAAATTCCCAGCACGATGTGTCCATTCAACAGTTTTGCATTGATGCAAAACGCTCGGAATTTAATATTCTGCTTCTCTCAATGATTGCATCCACTAGCGTGGTATCATATTGTCATCTGGGGACTCATGGGGGTGAAATTTTGGGAGGGTGGGGAGAAGGAAGCGCTGGGGCGCGCGCAGTGGGTGTCCGGGTGCATCTCCAGCTCCCGTGGCGGCTCCGCACTCGGGAGCTGGAGGCTCCTCCTACACCAAGTGGATCGGCAGTGGGTACAGACGATTTGATGGGTGGGCGGCGCTTTTGGGCTATCGCCAGCATTGCTCTTGACAAAATGGATTGATGGATTTGCATCGGAAATGCACAGGGAAGACGATCCTCGCGGGAAGGTCTTGGTGGGGGGTCATTTTTGGGAACGTCTTGCAAAAGTGGCAAACAATGACACCAGGTAAAACAGGCTCATTTTTTGACAAGCCCCCATAAGACACTTAAGCACTGGCAAGCGGTCAGAGCGACTTTGACTTGCCGACATGGCATGAGCTAGAGCCAACTTGTCTAAACTTCTGTCCTTCTTCTCGGTCTCATCCTCTGCTTGAACACTGGTGCCCGCCTCAGGAATTGAAGAGAAATTGCTCTTTTTGAGGGGCAGGGAAACAGATTCAAGGCAGATTGCTGGGAACATGCACCCGCGGTGCACACTCGCAAAGCTCGATTTCCCGTGACCGCTACCCCAGGAGTGGAAGTTGACTAAGTTGGCCCTGACTGGCCAAACAGGGGCACATAATTGAGGGGCAAGCACATGCAGCACGCTGAAATGTGCATGTATGGGTCTTTCTTTTCTTGTTTGTAGCCTTTTTGGGGTCGGCTTACAGGGAACCAAAGGAAAACCAACCATTTGGGGGCCATCTGTCTACACAAATTGGTCAGCGCCACTCGCCTTCCATGTCAGTCTGAGGTGCAGCGGGCTCGGGCGCCGTTGGCTCTGGCGCCAGCTCTGGCTCGGGGATGGGCTCATTCGCCTTGTTCGCCTCCATTTCCGCCTTCCGCTCCAGCCTGCGGAATGCCAAAAAATGATTCTTGATATTCGCACATGCTGCAGTCTCAAGTCATCTCCAGGTCACAGCAGATCTGGCCTTCGCCTCCTCGTAGCGCTTTGTCGGTAGTCCCGATCGCAGGGGCTGGCATCCTAGTGTGGTCGCATTAAAGCAGAAGCCCCTGACAGGTGCTACAAACACGCTGAGCTGTTGCAGGTGTTCGGAATCCTGAAAGCCATCAGGGAAAACATAGGCTCCGCGCCACGACATATGGCAACCCATACACACAAACATGCATGATCCAAGGCTTTGGCCCACCACAAGCACTCAGTGCAGCTGTGCCGCTGGTTTAGGCGCTGGCAATAGCTCCCTGACACGGGAAAGCGAGGGTGAGAAACTAATGGAACCTAGTAACCTAGCTGTTGTCCAGCAGCTGGCGTCTGCGGGCACGGTTGGGTGCGTCCGGTCTGGGTTGGGCTTGACCTATCGATGAAACTACTCCTCCACATGGCGAGACTGAGTGAAGTATTGATCTAACCCTGCAAACCTGTTCAAACCACTTTGTTTCCCTGCGAAGGGTGCCAGCGATGGTCCCCTGCCAACCTTGCCCCTTGACCCACGAGCGTCTCCCGCCTGAGATTTGCCAGGGCCTTGAGCATGTCATGCAGGGAGCTGCTGGCAGGCTCTGCAAACCAAAGCCGCAGGCTTGCTGTGGCCTGCGGTGAGCTGCCTTCTGATTGTTAGAAGATCCAATCACTCCAGATCAGCATGCAATGGAATGCTGGGTGAACCAAGCAAGCTGTGCAGCTCGGGCGTGGCAGGAAGAACAAGCGCAAAGCATGGCTGGCTCTGTTTGCCTGAAACAAGCACCCGCCTCGTCTATCTCATCTAGCTTGCCCCTTGGTTGCCGAATGCTGTTGGAACAGCTTCTGCGTCACAGGGCTAGCGCCCGAGCTTTTTCCGTTCAACGACTCTCAATCGATTGCAGCGAGTGGAGCACTGCGATACTACTGCGATGCATCCGTGGCTTCCGGGGCGACTTGGCCGACTTCGACACATTCCATGGCATCAAGGCCTCCACGCGCCAAGCATTGAGCCACCAGAAGGCGTTGGGCTACAGCCATCTACAGCCTTGAGCAGCGGGGTTCATTGCAGCGCAGTGGGGCTTAAGCTCGGCCTCGAAGTGCATGCTGCAAGTCTGCCACGCAGAACTGCAGAAAGGAGGCGGCCACTTCGTCCATGAGAGACGCCTCACCTTCAGGCTGGATTGCTGGGCTTTTCCTAACACTCTCTCACCAACATGCAACAGCTATCATGCTTCTTCCTATAACAGCTCAACAAGTAAATCATATGCACAGCTTTCGAGAGTTGCGACTTTTTGGCGCAGGAATGTTGAGGTTCCATGTTGTCGCATGTGCACTCTGCTCACTCAGCGCTGCGAACAGCGCAGGGCTCGGAGCACCCCGCCGCATTCTCCCGGAGCACCTCGCGGCTTCGCCGCGAGCTCGGCCTTCTTGGCGCCCCAGCGCTTGGCCAACGTGGACTTCAGGGGGCCCAGCTCCTGCAGGCTTTGCCAGCTTCCCCCCCCGATGCTAAAGCAAACGCACAACTTGGGTAACTCGTGATCGGAGCTGTCTGGTGGACATGGCATGGTGAGATTCTGGCCGCGCAAGGGTGCTCAAAGGCAAAAAACACAATAGCGGCGCCATCCGGTTCCTCCCCCGTAGTTGGGACCACCCCGTACGCATCTGCCATTCATTACCCCTGCAAACAAACTTTGTAGGTGATCGAACAGTAATCTGCACTTTCTGCCTTCGTGGCAATGAACAATCATGATGGCTTCCCTGCCCCCAATATCACAAAAGCAACGCGCCCTCGTGAGTTTCCACTCCTTGGGCACTTCTGCCAATGCGCGGGTGACAACCTTCCGCAGCGCCACGTCGCATTGGTGGCTCTCACTCTGCACCTCTTCCGCTGGACCCTCCTCCTTAGCCCAGAAACCCCCAATGTTTACGGAGGCAAACTTCGTGGAAACATGACCAACGACCATGTACACAAACCAACTAATGAAAATCAGGTGAGCTTGTCAATCACAACATGTAAAAGCCAGGCGTTTCAGTTGCACTTTGGAGCAACAAAAATGCAGCTTCCAAATGCTGATGACCCTGGGGCCCTGGACATTCGTGCCAAGATTCCGCAGGCACAGGCTTCCAGAATGAATGCCAGTCTCTGATGCACTGGATCTGCATGCAAGTCTCCGCCTCATCGATGAGAAGGCTCACGGCATCCTGGCTCACAAGAAAATGTCTTTCCCGGAGACATTTGCAACGCGAGCGTTCTTCGACGGGACCAACCCTTGTCAGCCTGCTGCTTTTTTTTTTCCCATGCTATGCCCGTGCCAAGCTAACAGTTGATGCAGTTCAGCCCGCGTGTCCTGGGCTTCCCACGTGCCGCCGCCGCGAGCCGGCCATTCAAAGGCCTCGGCCATGTGCTCAATGGAGAACTTTGGCACCCGCGCAACGGGATCGCGGCGTTGGTTCCTTTCGAGGCAAATGTCCAGGGGAGCTTGCAGGAAGACCTGGTGATAGGCACAGCCTCTGTCGCGGCAGAGGTGGTACCAGCGCTTCCTCATGCTCCGGTAGTACATGTTGTCGTCAAGGACAATCACTATGCGGCCATCAGAGTTGTCCAGCAATGCTGCCACATCGCCAGAAATCTTTGCTCTGGCAGCCTGCCAGGTCTCAGGATCGAACTGGCTCTCATCTGTGCGTAGCGTGCGTTCCACCTCATCATAGCAGAAATGTATCCATCTGGAGGTTCCTTGCCAAGATTCCTCGCCCCCTCTGGCAACCAGCTCTTTGCAAAATGTACTTTTGCCGCAGCCGGGCAAACCGCAAACCAAAAGCAAGCAGCTTGCGGCCGGACCGCGCTCGGCCATCAAGGCCTATGAATCACTACTGCCTCCATATTAGCGTCTGGCTTTAGTTTTCAGATGTAGATGTTTGTATGCGTTTCTCTGCCGCCAACATTGGTAGAATTCCTGTCTCGCTTCAGCCTGCGGGCTCTGAAGCTGCTTGAACCCGCTTTCACCAGGCAGGTTTGAAGCTCTCAACTGCAGGGTCTGATCGGAGCACCGGGTGTGGACTCCATGAAAGACCACGCAGAGCAAATGGGGTACAGCATCTACACGGTATCTACACACACGAGTCAATCGCTCATGATGAGGCGCCTTGTTTGGGGATTCCTTATTTCCAAAATTTGAATTGCACAGTTGCCCACTCATCTTGGCTTCTTGGGATACCACAGCACCATTCGGGAATGAAGTTGTGGAACAATGCCTGTTGAGTCTCGCCCTAGCTAAGGCGACATGACTTGAGTGTTTGAGCCGGTATGCTTTGGGGTATGAGTTCTGGGCCTTTCCAAATGTAACACCTCAACATGCCAACGAAGATGGAACTAAGGTACTACATGGTACTACGGTACTAACATATTTAGGTAGTTACTGGGCCAAGTGACTTGGCCATGTTTGAGCCGGTAAGCACAACAAACTGCTGGAGCTTGCTGTTCTGCTGTAGTTTTGAACCTTGCGGCACATGATATGTGCAACTCGGAATTGAGTGTGGCACATGGCTCACCCATTGGTTGCTTTGTTTGGCCGCTAGAAGCGTTGCTGGCCTGACAGCTTCGAATTCGTGAAACGTCAAGGCCATTCTCGACAAAAAAAAGAGGGCAATTACCTGAAAAAACATTTCCTCTTGAAGGGATCCCCAAATGCCATGGGAGGCTATGTTATGAGGAAACTACTGCGGATGGCATCTCTGATTCTGCAGCTGAGATTCTGCAGCTGTCGAATCCGCGGATCTGCCTCCGCCAGGAAGCCAGTGAGCCTTGAGAGGCACATGGCCTACACGCTTCCGATGCGTGACATCACCGCGTAAAAGCTTCAAGAAGACACTATGTGACTATGTATCATTTGCTCGCTTAGGCGGCACAAGAACGATGAACCAAGTCCAGACCAAACTACTCAAGGAATTCCCAATGTTCCCCGGCGCCCCTCACCCTGCTATTTTTGGGGTGCGAGAAACGACATAAAAGCAGTACCTTGAAACGCCTTGCAAGTTGATAGCCTCCTCCTTGGCAGGACCTCAACCGAAAGCGCACCTGGGCACAGAGAGGCATGGCACCTCTCGCTCCTCCTTCTCCTTCACACGCCTCACACGTCACAAATCTGTGCACCGAATTGCAAGTAGTCTATGTTTAGTCTTCAGCTGAGTGGGTCGGCTCAGCTGTTTTGAGAAGGGTTTCATCCAAGTGCCGCGTCAATGATCTCCATGCCGCAAACCAAGGAGCTAATTAGACAACTACCATATAGCATTGCGCGTGATTTAATTTGTATCGGGCGAAAAGAGTCAGGGCCTCACCACGTGGGGCCTAAATAAAAGGGTAAATATTTCAGGGTTGCAGGGGCAAGCCCGAAAGGTCACAAATCCCATTCGCTTTGTTCACCCTTGGCCACCCAAGATCAACCTGGCCAAGAATCCCAGGAATTCACGCGCAAACTGGCGCTGAGTCTCTACGTACCCTGACTGATTGGCCCGTGTCTTCCTCTTCAATGTTTGCGCCTTCATTCACACCTGTCTTCTTGAAAATGAGACACCCCCTCTTGGATCGTTTCGCATTCCGCTCCACTTAAGCTCAGAACTCATGGACACGTTTCAGTGAAGGCTCGGCTCTAGACACTGCAGGCTTTCGTGTTGTTTGAGCAGAGGTGACTCGATGCAGCATGGCTCTTGCGAATTCCAGCGTTTGGCAAGGTTAGTGGGGACTGCAATGTCTTTGCAGGCGCAAGAATCATAACATGGGGGGGTGGCAAAAACGCGGAGAAAACACAGCACGTTTGTGGCCGGGGCTTCCCAAACATTCCATCCAAGGCTCTTCTTCACTGGCACCAGGGATGCGTCGAGCTCCTTCTGCAAATTAGGGGGGGGCTTCTTTCTAAACCCAGCCTGGGAAATCACACATGTTGCCGAAGGTCAAGCATGCACAGTGTCAAATGGTCAGAGGAGGCGCTGGCGCGTAACCTCTAGCCGCCCTTCAATCACGACAATAACAACACAGGCCTCCAGCCGGGCATGTGAACCTTCGGTCGGCGAGCTTGCTCAACCATCCTTGTTGCACGTCTGGCCCGTCCTTGAGAAGACTGTCCATGATCTTGTGGTCGAATTCCCGTGCTGTGTGGCCTGGTCAAGTGCAGCCAACGCAACTCGCAACTGGAGAGGGCAAACAATTCAGCGACGCGTCTACAGATTGGAACCCAGGGTCAAACAAAACGGTGAAATGAAGTGCAAGCTTCGAGAAAACACCATAAAAAAGGACTTGCCATTGTTTGCCTCATCTAACCAAGGACTATCTGGGGTAATGATGACCAAAGCGCAACCAAGATCACTGACCCACTCAGTCAATGCTGAGGCCGCCACAAGCATCCAGGTCTGCTGCTAGGTTGTTGACAAAACCTTCATTGGCCTGCCAGTGCTGTGATGGAAAATGGAGAGGTGTCGCCAATTCAACGGTGCCATCGCATGCTGCACGCATGGAAAGGGCAGTCGGGCGTGGACAAGATCAGGGAACCAGGCTCGAGAAAATTGTTTGAGCTAGGCATCACAGGACCGGAATTCGCGACGGCGTTGGTACGAATACTGGTTCAAGCTTTAGGTGTGAGTCCGCTGCAATGCTGTGGATCACCCTGAGGAAGAAATCAATTAGATCAAAACACTGAATGTTGTCGTTAGCATTCTGGATCAAAGACACGGTTGTGGCAAATCACCCCCGTTCTGTTGTGGCAAAGCGAGGGTCCATTTCACTTGGCAGTGGGTCAAAAATAGGTACCTAAAATGGAACCCTGGTGAGTGGCAAAATGGACCAAAACCTGTGGTTTCGTGGTGGTTTAATTTTGACCCACACCCACTTTAAGGAAATCACCGTAAAGTTGCCCTCGATCTCAGTGCCTCGTCCAAGTGCAAGGCCAGGACCTCGAGGGCGCTCTCGTTTCCTTGGCTAAGAGAAAAGGTGTCTTGATGAGGCCAATGCTTAGGTGTGCAACAGTCGGGCCATGGATCTGGATTCTGGAGAACAAACACATCAGCCTAGTAGGTTCACATCAATCAAGACAGCTCTACAAGAATATCGGCTCAAAGTGCCAAAAGACACAAATGCACACACAAACGCATTTGCCTAGCTGACGACGAAAGCTTCAAGCAAGATTCGAGATGACCTGCGTTTGCCGGCTTTCGCCTTGGGCGCCTGCACGACGCTTGGCACACGGCTTTCCAGTCCCCTTGCATACCCCATCTCACTTGAATCAAAGTGCATGCAACAACCCCACCTTCGGCGGCAGGCATCGTGTGTGAGCCAGCTTGGTCAAGGATTCCAGAGTCACGCCCACAGCGCCCCCCAAATTCTTGGAGCCGGCATTCACCGAGTTTCCTGTATTGCTGCGCAAACACAGGGAAGGCTAGGTGGATTTGCAGGCCGCACTATTGAATCACTATTGTGGCCCGCCCAGGATGCCGGGCGTATCTCACATCTGCACACATACGCACACACACGCACCACATCTTCGCTTGGTCAGCCCATCAAGTCAACCGAAACACTCCCACCTAGCAGAAGGATGCCCTCCAATAGGACGGGCATAGCTTTGGAGTCAATGATTGTCCAAGCTGCGGTCAGAGCCAAATCAAGCCTTGGAGAATATGTCTGATGTGGCAACATGATGTAGGCAGGATGGATGTCCAAACAGGCGAGAAGGGAAACAACACGCCCTGATGGGAACACAAGGCGGCTTGCAACTCTCTTCCCTCATGCGGCACGTTCTGATGCATGAATCAGCATGAATCCTGAACGTTTGCAGTTGAGGCAGGCTCCCACTGTCCAAGAGAGATGCCTTGGTAGGGAAGCGCAGCAGGTTCAGATTGAGCCTCAGCGTGACTGGCTATGGCATGGCGGTGCTGTCAGCTATACAGTTTAGGCTTTGGAAATGCCATGAGGCTGCAACGCGTGAGGCTGTTTCAACGAGATGCCCAGCCAAAGCAACGGCCGAGGTTGATTCAATGTTAAACAAAACTGAACATTCATGGCGCTCATATGCCTGGATCACTTCAGATCGCAACCGCTTCATAGTGCCCCCTGAATATTGGATCCAGGGGTTGACATCTGCCCGGGAACAAACAAGGGATTGGCCTTGAGGCTCCGGGCTCCACTCTCGCCTGCAGCTCTTGCAGCGGCACTTGCTCCAACAACTGCCTGAGGAAGAGCTCCGAAGGGGCACCGTCCTTCGGGCACGGATCCAACGCGGCTGGGGCCTTTCCATGGGAACCAACCCGATACAAAAGCTCCTGCGACGGAAGGCCTGGTTGGATCTGAGATGTCATGCAAAGGTAGACGCATCCCCGCGAAGCCTATGCGAGAACTGCCCTTGGTTGAATTTGGCAAATGGCGTACTTGTTGGACACGCAGGGCTTCGCTAGCCATCAGACCATCCCCGCAACAACGCTTCACATCATTTACCCGTTCATGAAGCACGTGCCACGCGGCATGTCAACCAATCAAATCTTCGCCTACGCGACTTTCTACGCGAGGCTTCACAACATGAGCCTCCACAAAATCGCAATATGCAAAATTTGTCGCCATGAAAATGTGGGCCTTGATTCATCCCACAAAACGCTGCCCGCAAATGCATTTACTTACCTGTTGGACCTGCAACACCAGTTTACATGAAGTTGATTTCGCACCTCACGTGGGTAGCTGAAGATTTCTGTCCAGGAGCGCAGGGCCAAGCAGCTGCTTTGTTCTCATCTGCTCAATGCAGCTTTGAAATTTGAAGTTCAACAAGAACTTTTCAAGCATGCCGACCTTCTGCACTGCTGATTTTTCAAAGACTCTGAAATCCATGTGAGGCAGGCCGGTGGAAGTTGATACATTTCGTGCATTCGGACTTCGCGCATAAGAAACGTACTTTACTCTGACACGAACAGCTTCAGACCACCAACACAACGATTTCCTGTCAAATGACTGCTTTTAAGTTCAGGTGTCTCTGGTCCTGACCAAACATCAACCCCAAACATAATCTTGACAAATTGCATCAACTGCCACGCAGGACATGGCTTGGCTGCATCATTGGTGTATTCATAGAGGCCTCAGTGGCATTGGCCGTCGTTCTACGAAAGGGCCTGATGCCGCGCAAGACCAAAGCAGGTCCTTCAGCGCTGCAGGGGATGTAAGGCTGCGCTCCTGCGTTCGTGCACCAACGGACTGATGGATGGGGTCGTTGTACTTCCGTTAGGCTCACCACTGTGACAAGCAGCGTGTGTCGTGCACTAGAGATTTAAGTCGGAAACACAGTGCAAGAGGCTTGTCGCAGTGCGTGGCACAACGCTCGTGTGTTTCTAGTCCAACGCTCCTCTCCCACAGCTGCGCCAAGCAAACCTACGAAGGCTTCGAGCAGATCCTGGCGGGTCTGAGTTTGTGAATGGCCATATCAGCTTGCCGCTAGGCAATAATTTCCTTTGCTTCCACAGGCTTTCACAAAGCCTGCGCGCCTGCATTGCTTTCGCCCCATCTCTTACCGAACTGGAGGCAAATGATAGAAGTCATAAACCTAGTGACCTCCCCTGCACCAGGAAAATATCTGCGCTCCAACACACACGTGTTGATTTCAGTTTCGAGATGTCCAGCATTTCAACAAGCACATTGAGGTTCATGAGCGTGGCAAGGCGACGGCAGCTTCAAGAGTCAAATCACACACTGCGCTGCAGTGCGTCAGTGACTCCTGGCGCCATAGCCTGCTACCAGGATTCTCTAGATTTGTCTTTGTCCATGCTTCTCCAGGTGTCATGCCGGGCTTACCAATGCATGTGGCGAATCAACAGTGTGAAGTTTGTAGAGGGGAAAGTGCGTAGCGTTGCCGACAGAACAGGGCGACCCTGCGGTTTTGGGCAACAAACGTGTGACGCACTTGCGCCAACACACCACAACGACTACATTGCAAATTGAGAGCCCAAACCGAGAAGATTTCGATTGATCGGACTCCAGCTTGGCACCTTAAGCCGCCTAAGCCGTCTCGCGCCTCTTTTTCTGTGCCATCAGAACTGTCCCGAAGAACTGACCCGGACTGCCCCAGCAGGCCGAGAGCTATGGAACGCCGATCAACGAAACTGGAACTGACTTGCCCACTTGGGACAATCAGCCTACATTTTGGCTCAAACGAGCCTTGGATCTTCTCCTGGCCCGCGCCAATGCAAAGCCTGCTGCCCAAATGACCAGCCAAATCAGCGTGAGAGCGGCATCCTGAGCTTCCATGGCCCGGATCTCTTAAGCAGCTCGTTGAACAATCACTTGTCAGGAAGCTTTTAGCAGCTTGCAAAGATTTCACCTACAAGCACCTACAAGTGATGTCGATGCTCCAGGACCTGTTGAGCCAGACATGGTCGAAAACCGAGCAAGTGCTGCCGAGGAGCGATGAGAAAACAACGCTTGAAGCCGAATCCAGCTGGAGGCATCTGAGACCAGTATCCCCAAAGCAAAGAACCTACCGCGAAGGCCACGTTAAAGTAGAGGCCTTAGTTCCATGTTTGGGCGGGTTGCTAAGCACAGAGAGGCTATAGTCCTGCCCTCACGCTGCCGCTCAACAGTGTTCCCGTGATTTTGTTGAGTCTTCTTTGTTAGGCTGGATTTAACCAGAAGCACCAATCATTTTTGCTGGGGCGATTCACGGTTTTGGGACTGCAATTGAACTGCGCCCGAGAGAAGGAAGGGTGGAAATTGACGCTTTTTTCAACGCCTGCTGCTGCGCCGTATAGACCATGCCAGAACTGATGCTACAAAATGATCTGGAACCAGATATGAACTGCCCCTCGTGAAGCTGGAATTCCCTAGCACCTCTTCCCAGTCACGATCCAGCAACTCCTATAGCCTAGCACCCCAATAGTCACAGCTGTCACCTGGGGTGACATTTTCATGAGACTAAAATGGTGTTAGCCCTTGCCCTACGCGTTCCCATACGGCTGTGGGTCAAAACCAATGGTACCATTTTGGGGTAGGTGCACCACCCATTATAGTCTATTTTGGTGGGGATTGGGATGTTCACTGGCGGTACGGGATTTTGACCCATGGCCATACGTTCCCAGCCGGGGTGCCATTGATGAGCGCCTGCATCTTGGCCTCGGTGCCTGGGGTCGCCAAGCGCTGGGCATACTCCACGGTGGCGTTCCAAACCGCTGCGAAGGTGAATCCATGGAGTGGCTCAATGAGGAGAACTAACCACGGCCTAAGTGGCGTTTTTATGGAGCCAGCACACGAACAATAACCAAAGTGAAAGGGTGAAGACTGCCTCGTGCAAGCCTGACTCAGTGCACACATGGAAGAAACTGGCTGCTTGAAGGTTCCGAAAACACGCAAACATTTGGAGAGGTCATCCCTTGTACAATGGTCTTACAAGGGTTGCGCAACTACGGACGCCGCGTCTGAGCTCCCTTCCACGACTCCGTGTTTTTTTTTCTCTTTCTTTCTGGGGTGGGGGGGGTGTGGGGGGTTTGGGAGCTTGGCGTTGGCACTAGTGGAACCACTTCAATCATTGAAGGCAAGATGCTGGGTTTTCGGCACCACAGCATAGAGCAGGCAACGGAGAGCCATCACCTCTGCAGCCAGCACGGGCCAGCACTGGGCACCAGCCAATAACCGTCACCAAGCACCAAACGCAGCTCAAGAAACCCCTGCCAAGTTGCGAACTCGGCAAACCATAGAACACCCACGAGGCTGTAACCCCGCTTGGTCCATAGACTGGAGATGTATTTAAAGACCGGGATCTCGAAAAGACACATGACCTCAAGCAGTGCCGCACGAAACAACCTTGTCGAGGGTTGCGAGCCCAATCTCGCACGCACCTACATAAGCCTACTCACAATTGTCGCCAAACTGCAGATATTCAAGTCATTGATATCAAAAATCCGATTGAAAAGAGCCAGGCAAGTCAGGCAAGTCACTGCCGTTGCTGCTCCAATGATCACCTTCGGGGCATGATCAAAGTCCTGCACTAAGAAGACCTGAGCCCAACAGCTCAGCAAGGCTGCCATGCAGCCAAAATCTGCGACAACAAAAACAAAGTGCATTTGAGCGGCGTTCAAAAAGCTCTCGATGAGCGCAATCAATATTCCATAAATCAAGAGATTTAGCAGCATCCAGAGCGGCTCAAACTTGCACAAGGTTTTGAGCCATTGCCGCGTGGACACTGTTGTCTGACCCTGGCGCGCAGCCTTTGGCGCGTCGGAGATGAACAACTGGATGACAAGGACGTTGATGCAAACAAGGATGCCGTAGCAAAAGAATATCGCATTGACCCCATACATGTCCTTATCTGCAGTCAATCTTGCAGGAAAAGACCCATGAAATCCACAACATCGACTAGGCTAGGCTTTGTTGGAATCCTGTATGGGGAGAAGAACCGTACAACTAACGCTTAAGATGCCTCTGCTACATGTGCTTCAGTCAGAGCACAACAAATGTCAAAGGTTGCATCATGCCAGGAAGGAAGGAAGGAAGGAAGGAAGGAAGGAAGGAAGGAAGGAAGGAGGGAGGGAGGGAGGGAGGGAGGGAGGGAGGGAAGGCAGGCCGGCCGGCCGGCCGGCCGGCAGTAGGAAGAAAGAGATAAATGAGACAAAAACAATGGAAAAAAAGGGAAGGAACAAAGCAATGCAGGAAGCAGGGAAGGGCGGCAGGCGAAGCAAGGCAAGGCAAGCAAGCCAAGCAAGGCGAGGCAAAGCAACGGCAAGTAGGACCTGATCAATTCCCCCGGACTACGAACTTCCCAGTCTACGCATCAAGTGACACCGAAACACCTCCCGGAACAACAGCCAGTTCGTGCCCAGCCACTTGAAAACTTACGCGCTACCATGTGCTACCGTTCACTGACCGAATGCCACTTCTAACTTAAACCTGACTGCCAAACCAGCACCCACCCCCACATGACAACAGCACACCTTACAATGCATTCAGTTTCCGAAAAACACACAGGCCAATGTTGGAAGGCATTGCTTACAGAAGCTTGTGCTAGAGAATTGGGACATTCGTTGGTCAGTGGATTCCTGTACAGCATTCTCCCAGGCTTTCCATTATCCCGCAATCATGACACCACCCCACAATATAGACCACCAGCATCAAATATGCAAAAATCCAAACATGTTGCATCAGCAGTTGACTTTTAAGTTGCATTGCTTCAACCAACTCCTCTCCTGAACGGGAGCGGGGATTATGATTTAGCATTGTTCATCCTTGGGTCAGACCGCTACCAAGCAGACCACCAGGGGTAACCAGGGCCATCTGTGTTTTCTACCAAAACAACCAAAAAGGACACCTATGAACACGTGGTTTCTATCTTCAACTTGCAGTTTTATTGCCAGCAGCTTGGGAGGTGCTGCAATGCAAGATCTGCCTGGTGCTGACCAGCATCCACCAGCTTCCCGGCAGCAATGGCCATGCCACCCCAGCCAACGGCACTCCAAAGGCGCTGGTCGCCATATTCCTCCTGCAGCTCAAATGACCTGCCCTATGCTGGCTGACAGGGCTCCTCGGTGGGGGGGTGTGGAGGGTTTCCACGCTGATCTATGTCATTTATTTATGCGGCGCTGGTCTTTGGTTTTGCGTTTGCGTCAAGCAAGCACCACTGCCCAAATGTTTACGCACCAATACAAATGATTTGTTTTGCAAGCAAGGCTTTAAGCTTGTCAAGCCTGCGGACGTCCTGCATCCAAGCTCCCTGTTGGTTGCAGAAAGGGCAGGGAGGCCTGGGTCCCCACCTGAAGCCCTGTCCTTCTTTTCCTGGGGCCCTGTCTGCTCTTTGAGCACCTTCAGGCACAAGCCGTCCACCACGGGACCCGCAGGAGAGGTCAGAAAGCCCTGCACGAAGGTGATTCCCAGCAGCAGCGGCCAGCTCTTGCCCACTGCTGGCAGCAAGTAGCTAAACACCAAGGCCACCGCCAGCAAACCGGAGGACGTAAGGATGAGCTTGTATTTGCCCGTGATATCCACCACAATAGACCAAAACATGCCACCCACAAAGGACATCATGGGCGTCACCACCAGCAGAAAGCCCATTAACTTCCGGCTCAAGCCTATGTGATCGTAGTAGACTGTAATGAAGCGCG